>JAEQML010060175.1:0-27558 GCA_016904865.1 Pissodes strobi | reverse complement strand
TTATTATTATTATTATTATTATTATTATTATTATTATTATTATTATTTGTATATTATGTTAATTTATTATAAAAATAAAATTGTGCGATGAAAAACCTAACTACGACTTTTTTAGCCGTTTTGTGTTATACTGAATCCAGAAATATGAAAAGTTTCATAGCGTACAAGCCAGCATACATTTTTTATAAACACCTAAACTCAGACTTTTTGTGTGTCAGATAATAGCTTAGTGTATTAGCTACCCAACGTTTATTATTTAGTTAATGATTTTTGTCAATTTATCCCATTCTCTCAAAGTACTGTGCGGCGCGCCGACAAACTGATTATGCTCTTCTACGTCACGACCAGTAAACGCGCGTTTCCGAGCGCCTGGAATAATTCGAATTTCTTGACATTTTTATTTCAAGATTTTGGCCACAATGAATTTAATTAATAGATTCTTTTTTTACTAAACTTTTTTATAGGATGTCCACTTATGGTTTTTAGCATTTATTTCGGTTTTTATTTGTTTGTGCAAGTTCCCTATTGTGTACAGGATTTGTGGTTAGAAAAGATTATGACTATGCTGTGAAAAATAATTCCATCAAAATGGTTGTGGAGAAATATTATACATTCAAAATACATATTGCAGATAAAGTGAGAATTTGTAGTTCCTTAAATTGATTTCAGCATAGTTCTCTTACACCCAATATTAAAATTTGCCTTAAAGCACCTTTCTGCAAAATAAAATCCTTTACACTTCTCGACCAACCCGAAAACATGATGCCATGTTTTGAAGTGGAGTAAAGGTAGAATAGTATGCCAAGAGCATGGTTTTTTGGTCAAGATATTGATTTAAAACCCTGAAAGCATGACACATGCTTATCTCAGTTAAGGTTATGGTCAATATGCAGAACACGGATTTTGACATGCTGTGCATGTGCTACAAATATTGATAAATTTGAATAGACGTCGTCAATGCAAGAGCCCGAGTTACTATTTACACATGTATAATTTTTAAATGGAAGGAACAATGTTAAATGATTCTAAAAGCGTTCAATTTTTTTTTGTGTAGTTTTGTTATTTTTACCAGTTGCTAAAATATCCAAATTCACTGACCTGGAATGGGAATGAAGGACTTTCTTTTTATACAGTTGCAAGGCACATAACTACCTCTGGATCCTATACACACAAAGAATAATAAAAGATACTGCACTGTCGAATGTACAGTGTAATGTAAATGTAGCTCTTTCTGACAGTCTGGATATATCATCTCTAGGTTTACAATAAATGTCACTCGTTACTTAAATTGCCGAGGCATGTAGTCTGCTATATTGTATGCCAATAAAAATTGGTCTCTTATTTTTTAATGATCTTTTTTTATGTCAGTGACACACACACTAAAGGGAGATCATATGGCGTTCGATGAGCGGTGTGTGTGCGAAAATGCTGATTGACACGGTTCTTGAATAGTTGTATGTTGTAATAAGGGGGAAACAGATATCTTTGGAGTGAGTTCCACAGTGATGCAGTGCTCCAGACAAAGGAGTTCTTGTAAAGCGATGTTCTAGGTGTTTCCAGTTGTACGACGAACTGGTGCGCTCTTGCCCTCTGTCGTGACAGGCGTTGCGAGGGGCGGGATCAGGCGGGCCAAATCTTGGGAACATCTGCCGTGAAAGTATCTGTAAAACAGGGACATCTCGGCTACATGTTTGCGGTGTTTCAGACTCTCCAGATTCCGGGTCAACTCCGAGACGCGGACGAGAGGCACAGCTCTCTTCTGAATGGGATCCAGCAGCTTTAGGGTGTGCTTTGGTGCGGCACCCCAGATGTATAAGAAATATTCTAAATACGGTCTTATTTGCGCTTTGCAGAGCTAGAGCAACTGCTGTGGCAACAGTAAAATCTCAATCAAAATAAAATATGTTTCTTGATTATTTTAAAATATAATTAAATATGCTAAAATATTAAACTAAATCTATCCGCGAAACTGATTTGATGGCAGGTTAACATAGATTTCCGGCAGCCAATCATAACTATACTTAAAAATTAGGCAGCGCATTTCCGGCATAGCCGGTTGTATAGATTTGTGGGTAATTTTGTTATTAGCTTTGGCTCTTTACTACCGGCTTTTTTCACGCTTAAAAATATGATACATAATTACAGAACTTTTACCAGCAGGACAAGTCTCTTGCAAGACATACTGCAAGACAAAGCACACGCATTTACTGACAATTACTGACAAGACAGTGAGATAAGGATTCAAGACAAGCCTTGTTGGTCTTGTGAAATACTAAAATTCATTGAAAGGCATTGCTTCAAAAATAAACGTTATATTTATTTATCTTTTATTTTTTTGCTGCGCAAATTGCAAGGTGCGTTACAAAATCGAATAACTTTATTATTTGAAGCTGAGATCGTAAATTTGCTTCAATTAGAGAAATTATATTATTATACATATACGTCAATAAAAAAACGCCTTGTAATGAAGAAAGTTAAGAAGGTCCGGCTATTTATTATTGCATAATTAATTGAAATAGTTAAGGCAACTCTTCCTTTCAACATTCTCGTTGAGTGAGTGAAGAATGCTACCTACACGCAATTTGCTAAAATAGCTTGATGGGTGAGACAATCAGATTTCCCTAGATTAATTGGCATACACACCTGCCCCTTTTAAGTACTTTTAATTGATGTCTTGAAATTGGATTAGAGAAATTATATGCAGATTAGTTGAAATTTAATGTCTAAGAACTTTTGTTCGAATGAATTATTTGGCAATTGGATTAAAATATGAAGATAATTAATTTTAAGTTTCTAATTGAAGCAGTATTATGAAATTTTACAAGTACCGATTGAGTTATTTTCAGGATCAGATATTACAGAGATACTAAAACACTTTTTAGGTATATTAATCAAGAAAATTCACTGAATCTATGTTTATGAATTAATCCTAATTTAATTCACTGTTAATAATAATAACAATAATGCAAAATTCTTCTTACCTGTCATCCGAACATATCTCTTTGGCCTTTCAAAAGTTGTGTTTTCATATAGGATTAAAGAATGTTTTTTTATGCAAAATTTACTTGCGTTTTGGATTCTGTACAAAATACGTTCCAATAAGTATTGACTTAACTTATAAATATTTTTTTTTTAATGCGGCTCATGAGTAGGGTTGCCAAATCTATGGAGATACCGAGTCGCCCTCATGGAACAAGGCGGCGCCGCGCCGCCGGAGGCTAACCTTTTGAAGGCAGAAAATTTATGAGGTGCCACGCCTAAATGTTACCCAAAAGTCATTAAAATCGTTAAAACCATGGATTCGGCTCTTTCTTCAATGGTAAATTGGGGTGCACCCCCTCTGCTCGATCCGGCGCTGGGGAGGTGAAATAAAAAAAAATAAAAATCTACTTTTCATTTAAAATAATATTTATTTACACTACAATATGCTTATGGTGTCTTTTGATTTGCAAGGATAAAGTTGTAGAATTCATTACATGTGTGACTAAAATTCGTGTACCCTGTATTTCTGATTTTGCATGTGCTTCATTACCGATTACGATTTTTTGACCACAGTTCGTTTACTAGAGTGAAAATACGTTCAGCGGCAGCATTTACGATAGGGATCGATAGATCGAATGTAACAATTTTTTTATATTTTTTTCCTCGATTCTTCTTTACATTTTTCAAAAGGAATAACCCAACACAAGTCTGTCTACCTTCTTTGTCTCACTTGCCACAAATTCACGCACTTCTCGCAGGAAACAATAATCGTCGTAGAATTTACGTTCATTAACTAGCACGTTTAGAGAAGCACTCAGATCTTGGAGTTCATTCCAGTCAAATTTGCTCCTTATTGTTAAAATGTTCACTTTCTTATCAATATAAATGTCAAATTCGTACCGCTTTTCTAAATAGTTTAAACATCAATCAAAATATTTATCTGCATCTTCTTTGAAAGTGTTTTCATCACTAACCGTCAACTTCCTCAAACATGAATAGCCGATTGCCTGTAAAGCTTGTAATTTTTTGGTTTGGTAATTTTAGATCGCAATTTGGTCATAATTGTGTGTAGTTCCGCACATGTAACATAGTCACTTTCCAGTGTTTTGATAGAAATGTCAAAAATGTGCTTTATATTGTGAATAAAACAGCAGTACCATAATGCAAGACAGTTTTCATCTTTGAAGGCTTTTCAAATTATTTCTGCACAGCCGCCTTATATTCTTTTAAAGCCGGTCAGTTCAAAAAAGTCTATCTAAAGATGGAAGCAAAGAATGCCATCTTGTAGGCACATGGCGGAGAATAGACTTGTACTCTACATGAGCGAAATCGAAGATTTCCATGCGATTTGCAGTTCGTTGGACAAACGCGGAAAACTCTCAATACCAACGAGTCCACATCCAATTCTAAAGCTTTTAATGCATATCTGTTTCAGTTGTGTAAAATATGGCACTTACACATCGCCCTCAAAATATTTGGGTTTTGAATTTTAAGTTTCTGAAAAACTGAGTTATGAATCCCATAGTTGACGGAAATATTATCTGCAGATAGAGAAGATGTCGATGCCCAGGATAAGCCGTTTTCCTGTAAAACTTTACAGATCTGTGTTTTAATAGCTTCACTAGTTTCAGCAGGATCTTGATAAAAGTCAAGTAAACCTTATTTCAAACCATCTTGAAGTAAAAACCATTGCACCGTCACTGGATAAAAATGCTTTAAAGCCAATTTTAATTTTCCGGGAGAATTTAACTGAATTCCAGGAGTCGGAAGATTTCTAAAACCAACTAAAACTAAACTGTCTGTCTGGAGAATCCCGGAATTCCGGGAGATTGCAACCATACTCATGAGTTTAATTCTATGATTTACAGTAGGATATTGTGTTCGCAGAGTGAGGGTAAGGGAACGTTCCAGTCTATTTTAGAAATTGTTTAATTAATACACAACAAATATAGGCAATCACATTGGAGATCAGTAATATTTATTTTCTCCACAATGAAGATTTTCAAATTTCAAATTCAAATTCAAAATTTTATTAATAAAAATACAAACAGAGCACTTTCATAAGGCAAAATATAATACATATGAGTACCTACAAAAATAAAATAAAATGCAATAAGATATTTCTAAGAAAAATTCAAACAGTTCAAATTAAGATTAGAGCACAAGGTTTCCAGGATTAAAACTTTAAATTACAAATTAGGTTCAAGCAAATTAATACATTGGTAAATCAGTAAATTAGTGCTTTTCAGATACTATAGGATTTCACCAAAATCTCAGTTCAGCAACTCAGTTTCGATATAAAAGGCACTTTACTTAAGAAAACTTCTCATTTTATTTTTAAATACTTAAACCAATCAGGCAATGCATTAAAAAACTTAACACTATTGACAGGTTCTTTCATTCCGTACACTTTCCTCGTAATTCAAATCTCGCACTGTGATATTAGTCAAGGGTAGAAAATTTGAAATGCGAATGTGCCTTTTTAAAGTGTGGCGAAACTAAGCTATAACTTCACATAAATTCAAATCTCTACTCCAAAAATTGGCTTGCCATCCTCTATATTGTATAGCATGTTGCCGTCAAAATTGGAATTACGGTAAAAGTCAACACGCTAGCTTTAACCAAACCAGTTTGAGCTAATCAAAATTCGTGCTGAAGCTAATTCGTACTAAGCCATGCTATCATCAACTTAACCCAAGCAACTAAATAGACATGAAGCCTTAATGAGTTCAGCTGGTTTGGTTAATTTTTGATCGTTTTTTGAGAACTAGTAAAGCAAGCCGAAAAAACTGGTATTTTCTACCTATGCCTACTTAAAACTAGTTCTAATTAATTTTTAATTATAGTGATAATACAATTCATAGTACATTATTTCCATATGGCTCAGGAGGCTTAATATGTGATATGATTTTCGGCATTATCGTGCTTGGTGGCATCATTGTTACTCTCACTTGGTAATGCATAATCAATTTTTTTATTTTAAAAACTGCCAAACCAAATGAAATTTGGAAACGTTTCTTGTTTCTTTGCCCGAAGTGGTTGAAAATGTAAAAAGTCGAAACCAAAAATTACCGAAAAACCGGACAAGTATGTTTGAAAAGAATTCAGGGAGTTTTGTCGCCCCTTCGAAAGTATGAAGACAGAAAAAGAATTATCGAAAACATTAAAGGACTGGGCATACAACATGCGCAAAACAGATGGGAGCAATAATTGTAAAAAAAAGTATCAGCCTATAAAATGCTTTAAACAACATAGCCATCCTTTTAATTATCAACTTTTTCAAGAGCCCCGAAATGCTAGAAATGCCAAACAAAAAGAAATTCAATAAGTGCCCAGTGGCCTGAAAGTGAGCCAAGCACAGACCTAACAAGAGCCGAAATCGAGAAAAGGCCTCAAATCGGATGAAAATGATCCCGATGGGCTTTAAAACAATTTTCTTTATTGCCGCATTTGATTTGACATGGCGAGGTAACCAAGGTGCTAATCACCTGGAGTATAATCTTATACTTACCAAAACAATGCAAGGAGGCTCCAACGGAATACCAGAAAGCTAGTGGCTGGTAAAAAATTTGTTACATCCTGATTTATTTCCAGTCCGACTTTTTTTAAAGTTGATGTCTAAGAGGGGGACCAACATTTAAATAAATATACTAGTTTTGACTTGTATTGACAATTTGAATGTTTGGGCTCTATCTTCTTTGCACAAAGAGTCCGATTGTGTGTATATTTTGGTTGGTTTTAGGCTTGGTAAACTCCATCTTTTGGCAGCACAGGGATATCGATTTCTATGTCCTTCTTTAGAAGATAATCTTCGACCACATGAGCCGCTCCAGCTTCAGTCTCTGTAGACTTCTGAACAGGGTTCTCTTCAGATAATGCTCTGTCTTCGCCCGATTTTCAAGCCTTACCCTAAGGATGAAGGAGGCGACGATCATCGATTTCGACCTTAGAATGGTCATATACTCGTCGCCGATATCAAAAACGAGGTGGTGACCTTTCGACTCATGTCCTGCCAGGCAATGAAGCCCGTGGGCAAGACTTGCCTCTAAGGGGATCTAGAAAGATGCTTTCGTTATCTATCAGTGAGTTAGCTTATGAAATTCTAACCATAGCATCGGGGTACTATGGCCCTCTCTTATACACCATCTGGGGACGCGTCTGGTAGGAGGCTCAGCCCCCAGACGAATTTTGGTTTAGTTTGTATCAAACGTTTTTTTTACATTATCAAATGTTAATATTATTTTTGGATTTAAAAACTACAATATATTCTGATATTCACGCTTTTAAGTTCAAATAAGTATGGAACAATTAAATACATTTTTATTGGTAAAAACCTGAAATTAAATATTATCTGCTACTCACTAAAACGTTAAAAAAAGCTTACACTTTTCCAA
This sequence comes from Pissodes strobi, assembly GCA_016904865.1. NCBI lineage: Eukaryota > Metazoa > Arthropoda > Insecta > Coleoptera > Curculionidae > Pissodes > Pissodes strobi. Next base: position 20,182 of record JAEQML010060175.1, on the reverse strand, counting down.
CTAACCAATTAAACAACTGATTAGATAAAGAGCGAACGTATTAACGTAATGTGGAAAACTACCTTGCTTATAGTACATATTATTTAATTTAAACGCCAAATTTGGCTATTTTAATAATTATAATTATAGTTTCGATATGGGCGTTTTTGAATAGATAATTTGTAAGTAGTTAGAGGCATATAATATCGAGAAATTATTTAGTTTTATTGATTTAGGGGAGTACTTATTTGTTCGCAACAACCAACGATAACTTTTCCAAGAAATAGAGAATGCTGCAAGAGGATGGCCATAATGATCCACTCCTCCCATGTGCCTGTTATACTCTGCGACAGGCTTGGATTTATAAGATAAGTATTAAGTATAGTTAGTTGTATATTGAATGATACGTTTAAGAAATAATAATACCTTTACCTAAAATTGCCAACCCTAGGGAAAACAGAGATATTAGATCAATAATTATTTTGCCCGTGGCTTCAAAAAATCTGGAAAAGCATATTTGTAATCAAGTTAATGATTTTGTATATTTTTTGAATATTATACCAGGTTGCCAGTCTGTGTTCAGTTTTTTTTTTTAGTACAACGACAAGCTGCGTTAGTCCGGTTAATGATATGAGGAATAAGGAGATCTTTAAGCAGTTAACTTTCATGGCCCTACTTGATTTCGGTAAGGCGTTTGATACTATTGACCAAAGTACACTTCTGGCCAAGTTACATTCCTGTGGATTCTCAGAGAGGTCAAGGGCGTTCTTTGAACCGTATCTTAAGGATAGGTATCATTGTGTTATAATTTTAAAAAATGAATTATCCGAAAAGTCTGGATATTTTGCATTGACATACGGCGTACTACCAGGCTCTATTTGCCCTCTGTTATTCTCTCTTTATGTTGCTGACATGAAAGACTGTTTGGAGTACACAAAATTACAACAATACGCAGAAGACTCTCAAATATACATCAGCTTTTCTATGTCAGATATTGCTCAATCTCGAGATCGATTTAACGGTGATTTGCCCAACATAAACATATTCGCAAAAAAAATCATAATTTAACAGTAAATGCGTCTAGGTCTTGTGTAATATTTTTTGGAAGCACTTAGCATCAATTGCCGAATATGTATGCTAATTTTCAAGTTAATGTTAATAATGAAAATATTCCCATAGTGGAAGAGGCAAAAAATATGAGTGTTATGTCCTTTGACAGACGAATGTGGCATCACGATGACTACAGCCAGGGAAAAAGCACACATGCTCGCCAAAATATTTTCATTGCACTCTACCTTAGACGTCCTTCAAGGCAAGGCTCTCCCCACCATATCGAATATCAACCCTACCATGGCAGAAGGCAAGTTTCATTCCCGTGATATTCGTAAAATACCTTAAACTAGATACGCAAAAGGCATCAGCTTTTTTCTTTGTCTTACCGAAAAAGGATTTACCCATCTTTTTGGAAAGTTGCTCGAGTGCAACCTATTCAAAAACAAAGGCAAGAAAATCACGCCCTTAAACTATCGTCCAATTGCCTTGGTTACAATAATCTCCAAAGTCATGGAACGTGTAGTCAATCAGCAACTACTCAAGTACCTTGAGAACAACGGAATAATCAGTGATAACCAATATGGCTTTCACAAAGAGAGAACGACAGGAGATATATTGGCCTATATCACTCATATATGGAGTAGGGCAATTAAGAACTACGGAGAGTCTCGAGCGATTGCGTTGAATATTTCGAAGTAATTCGACAGAGTTTGGTATGACTGCCAGCCTCTCTCTGCAGCTGGCTTGCCAGTGTCTTTAAAAACCGATCTCTGCACGTTGAAGTTGATGGACACATCTCAGACTCATTCACCATTAACGCTGGCGTGCCTCAGGGCGTAATACTTTCACCAAATCTGTTCCTCAACTATTTTAATGACCTGCTGACCGAAACGAATAATCCTGTTTATAGTTTTGCAGATGACAGTACCCTTTTCACCCAATTTAGATCAGAAAAACCGCTACCAGCGACTGAGACATACCTTACAAATATGCTACTGATGATTTTTCACTTGGAGATACTCGGAAAATTGAATGTGAGGAACATATATATCTGGGAAACTGCATATGATGTATTTTTGATACCATCAGAAGAAAACATCTATAATAAAATCGTTGAAGGTGTTATGCTGTTATATTATGGCGACTAAATTAATAAAAACAGAAACAACCTTTGACGACAGAGATGGAATTCTGGTGTAGAATAAAAATAGTATCAAGAATTAATGAGTGACAAATTAAAAATGTTGAAATGGATATGGTGTAACAAATTAGAGGCAGACAATAAAGTTGCATTAGAACCGTTATGTAGAACGATTGTTCGTAGAAAGAAAAATTGCTAACATGGTATTCCAAAAGATTGAGATTGAGATGATTATTATTAGGACCTAAAATAGCTTAATATTTTCCATGATTTCTGCCCTCTCTGTTCATGATATATTTATTACGGGATTACATGCATATAGCAGAGGTAACAAAAATTAACCAAATATCACAAAATGCAAAATATACAGTGAGAACGCAAGGGCTGAAAAAATTTGTTTAAAATTGTTTTTATTTTTGAAGAAAAGCTGACCCATGCAGTTTTTTGCGGTTTTCTAAGATACATTCTGTATACATGGAGTGATATTGTCACGCAATGTTTTTACCCTGTGACGCCTTGATTAGCATGCAGGAGTAGCTCAGATACCCAATCGATCTAGGTCAGGTGAGAAGAGATGATAAAGAAAGCACTTCGGATAAACAAAAACAACGTATATTGGTCACACCTAACGAGAAAAGATTGACAATGTTTATTGGTAAGAAATGTTGAGAAGATTATATTGTACCCAAGTACTAAGGTGCGCATGCTTTCTAGATTGAGGCATATTTATGAATTGTTCATAAATAAGACTTTGGTCACCGTTTTATAAATATAGTTTTTCTTAAGAGTTTGGATTTGATTCACTAAAATTTCCACTTACCACATCATCAGATACTTTGCTATTTCCTTCCTAGCCTCCACTGCAGTCTATTTCTCAGCATTGTTTGCCCATTTTGTTTTATGAAATATTGATTCCTATATGCAAGCAAATTAGATTTTTCTAATATGTAAAAATTTTATTAATATTGTCACTTCGTTTTATAGTCTATAGAAGTGCATTGTTGAAAAAAAATATATTATAAGAATGACTCATGTTCCTTACAGTAAGTTACCATTATTTTTTATTTTGTATCGTAATATTTATTGTGCATTGCTTTTTATAGGCCGGTCGTGTAGGAGGCGATATACCTACTGTATTAATTCACAAAAAGTTTCCAGATTTGCCTCCGTTTGATTTTCTGAGATTATTTATTAATTATATATACGTATTTTTTCTTTTCTCTTATAGCACTATCCTATTGACTACGTGTATATCCGCGTGAATCCCGAGGCTTCTTGGCTCCCGGACATCCCTCCTAAACACCGAGAACTATATTATAAGTGGATGTGCGGATTTGTAATTTACATGGCTGTCTTGCCCCGCCCGCGGCGTTCATTAGCTTATATTTACTATTAAAAGATTTAAAGGAAACAAAATTTTGAATCCCGCATGAAAATCTAAACATATTTCATGTATACCTAATATCTTATTTTCGTACTCAACTCTTTTCTAAAAAAGTAACATTTTGATTATCAAGACATGAGTGCCTTAAATCAAGTCATTCTGCTTAAAACATTGCTTCTGTCTTACAAATGGTATCTCCCTAAGCCTGTAACTGAAGAAAATGGTACGGCTAAATGAAAGAGAGAGAATAGAGATCTTAATGATGATTGGTTATGAGAACAGGATACGCACCCAAATAGAAGTGACAATAAGAAGTACCTTCGCAGAAAAGTATCATATCGATCTACTGCCAGCAAAGTAGAAAAATTATAGGTCACGCTGGAGACAAATAAACGAAAGGTCTGCATAGGGTAATAGAATATACACAGTTAAATGTATTAGGATAGGTTAAAGAAGACACCCAGAACACTTTCGATAAACAAGTCTGCCAAGCATCCATCATTAAATATTTGAAAACTTATAAATAGCATACTTACAATGTTCAATTGGCTCACGAACTCACTAAAGAAGATCCGAACAGAAGAGTTAAATTTTGTCAGATAGTCATGAATATGTGCAATAATAATCCACAGTTTTTAAAACAGACTATGTTTTGTGATGGGTCACGTTTTACCTGAATTTAAGTGTAAACTGGGCTACAGACAATCCGCCCTATATAATGGAATGTCATACTCAATATCCTCAGACAAATAAAGTATGGGCTGACATTGTTTAGAATCGCATTTTGAGACAAATTTTTTACGGAAATTTGACTGGAAAGATCCCATTCCATGCCTTGCCACATTATACTCCAATGCAGTCCTGATGAACCGAATCATATTTTATGGTATCAACAAGATGAAGCTCGGACCTATTACACTCACCCAGTGCCTGAATACCTCAATGCGATTTTTCCCGAACGATGGATTGGTCGCCGGGGTCCAGCTAAATGAACCAGGTAGATCTCCTAATCTGACCTCGCTAGACTTCTTTTGAGGATATTCAAAATGGACCAAATACAACTGAAGTCTTAAGTATAGGATACGAGATGAAATAAATTTGATAAAACCTCATTCAGTTAGTGACATCCTGCAGGAATTTCAAATGGTTCTGTTAGGAGGTAGATGGGGATCACGTCCAACAATTGCTACAATAATTATTTATTGATTTCTAGCAAATAAGTAATATAGTATTTTGATGTTTTATGTTAAACTGCATTTTTCTCGAGAACAGTTGAATTCGGAAATTGGATATTATACATGAAAATTTGGCGGATCTGAGCATTACTTTGAAAAAAAAAAGACCTGAATTTTAACTGAGTTTGTTCCAACCTTTATATTCTCCCTGCATATTAAACGTGTTGTCTCTTAATAAGTTTACCGATTAATAAACGACTGCTACCAGATTATATTACTGCCATTAATTCCAGTTAGAAAATGAAAAATTAATATGCTATTTGCTCCACAACATCATATTGAAAAATATATAAATTGACACGATAGGGTTTAACTGTTATTTTAACCATATCAAGCATTAAGGTGAAATGAAATGAAAAATTGCCTTTAACGTAATTACGTATATTAGAAGCAGATCATGCTAGAATTGTAAATAGTAATATTGCACATACAATTTTATAATGTGCGCGTGTAGGTATTTAAATGCCCAACTTATAATTAAATTCCCATAGATAAGTTTTTAACGTAAATGGTACTTAATTGGTCGATCCTTAACATTTTAGTGTTCTTGTGTGTTTATCTTTATTGGAACTTGGCAATACATAATACGTTACTCACAATAGATGACTCTATTTGGACATGAAAATTAAAAGAGAAAAATATTTAAATTAAAGAGTTGATTAGGGCTAGGTCTGAATTTAGATTAAAGTTATATTTCAATATCAAATCTGAATCCGGATATTCGAATAATTTTTCCGATAACGTTCGATGGACATGTTTTTAATATTAATAATAATATATAAAATTTCTATTAATATTTCTTGGATTTGTCTTTGTAATCGTAAGTAACTACTTCAAAATGATAAAGACATAAAATGCATTTTTCTCATAATATATGTTTCTTAGAGTTAAACTCGATCAGAAAACACTCCAGTCAAAATATCTCTTTTATTTGTTGACGTATTTTTTTTATATTTGTTACATTTTTGTATATCAATGGCTTAAGCGTAGAACGTCGTAAACATTATTTAGATAAGTATTTAGGTATATTATACCATTTTATTAAAGAACATATATTTTGTGTCTATAATTCACATAAGATTTTGAAATTTTCGCATAACAAGTTCAGTAGGTCCCAAAAATGTGTTAGGAGCTATCCTGCAACTTTTCTGTTTGTTGATTATATTTTAGGGTTAGTAAACCTCTTTAATATGATTTTAAATATTTTGTTGTGTGATTTTATAGGATGACGAACTGAACAATAAAAATTGTGGCTCTTATCTCTGCTATCAACTTAAATGAAAACGAAAAACCCACGATAGCAATCAAGACAACGCAAATAACATTAAAAAATAAGGAATATTTCGTGGTAGATGGACTGCCTTCAATTTCTTTTGCACTTACAAATTATACCTGATTGACCCGAAGATTTTTGACTACATTCCTGCTGTGATTGGGGATAATATCAACCTTACAACCTCAGCAAAAACGCAGCCAACAGTAATCTAGAAAAATATTTAGTAGTGCAAGTACTGCAGATTAAAGGCAAGCATCGAAAAATTCTTATAAAATAATAATAATAATAATAATAATAGGATATTAATAATGTAGAACAACTCGAGGGAAATAAGGAACATTAAAAACTGAAGCTGAAAGTGACTATGTGCCAGCTCAGATTCAGATGATGAGGAGAAAGAGAATGGGGACAGAAATATTAAAATGCCAAATTCCATTAAAAAAAAAAGGGAAAACAGATACATCAACATGGAACAGAGAAATAAATAAAAAATTAAGAGTGAATAGTAAAGACTACAAATCTGCTATGAAACATAAAGACGGAAATTTAAATGAACGGAAAATAGAATTTTCTTGTAAGTGCAAGTCACTTGCAAAATCGTTTGATAAAATATTTGACAAAGTAAGAAAACAAATATTTGAAGAATTGTGGAAATTAAGTTGGGACTATAAAAAAAATACGTAAGATCTCTTGTAAATTATGAAGATCAAAAAAGACAGACTTGAGAAGAAAAGGAACATTTTATTACCATCTTCGAGAAAACCGATAATTTTAGACGAGAAGGGCTGCCGATTCCACCCAAAAAGAATATATACTACATCTGTCAAGTGGCACTTCAAACAGATTCATCTTTCGAGCGACTTGGAACACCGGAAGTAAGGAGGCGAGAAGTAAGGTAGCGGGAGTATCGATAACACAAATCGACCAATAACAAATCGCAATACAGGATTTTGTAACATTTACAACGTTACAAAATATATAGCGTTATAACGAAAATTAAAAATTTGATGCTCATTTGATATTTTTAACGTTGTGCTGCTTCGTTTCTCATTTTAATAAATACCAATCGTTTAAAGGTTTTTTATTATTGTCTAATTTCTCAGATATTAACGTATAACTGCGACTTGGTAAAATTCTAATAAGGATATTAATAATTTTAACTTGCCAGGATACGGATTTATGACAAGAAATATATTATATCTTCATGGAAGTGGGGTAACAAAACACATACAAAAATAACTAAAATATTCTAAGCTAAATTTAGATTTTGATTTAATAGCATTTTGAATACTTCTAATATTGGGAATCAAAACTTCTTCTCGCTGAGTATATATAGACCTCCATCCGGCAATGTTTCAGTATTTTTGGATATTTTGGAAGATATACATAAAACTGGCATTAACAACTATAATCATGCAATAACTTGTCGGATCGTATTTCTGAGCCCGCAATAACAAACTGCTCCAGTCTAATTGGTTGATTACCACCCAGTGATACCATTAGGTATCATAATCATACGTTTCGAAATAGGCGCTTCGCTGTGAGAGTAAGTGACGTTTACTTTTGGCAATTTTTAACTCGCATTTGCTGATTTTTTAGGAAAGTGTAAGTACATCGGAAAGGAGCATCGTCCCATAAAAGCCAGTAGCAGTTTTTGTCATTGATACAAGCCAGGTTTTTTTTTTATATATAGCGCAGTGGTACACACACTAAAGAAAGATCTATTGGCATTGGATGAGCGGTGAGTGTGCGAAGATTAGGTGTAGATATCCTGGGAGTGAGCTCCACAGTGGTGCAGTGCGCTAGAAAAAGGAGCCCTTGTAAAGTGATGTTCTAGGTGTGTTCAGTTGTACGCCGAATGGGTGCGCTCTTACCGTCTGTCATGACTGTCTGACAGGAGATGCTAGGGGCGGAATGAGGCGGGCCAAATCTTGCGAACATCTGCCGTGAAAATATATGTAAAAGAGGGAAATATCAGCCACATATCCGCGGTGTTCCCGGGTTAACTCTGAGGCTCCGACGTGATGCACAGCTCTCTTCTGAATGGAATCTAGTAGGTCTAGGGTATGCTTAGGTGCGGCACCCCAGATGTCTAAGGAATATCCTATGCATGGTCTTATTTGCGTTTTGTAGAGCAAGAGCAGCTGGTGCAGTGTATATATTTTTTGCAGCGAAATAGCGCACCTAGCTGCGAGGCTGATTTAGCGATGTTAGCAACGCGCCAGGACATATTGCTGTTGACCGAGACACCCAGAACTATGACGGACGAGGATGAAAAAATGGTCGATCTTGCCATAATAATGTCAGGGCCCGCCGTATTGGCTTTCTTAGAAAACGTGGCTGCTACGGTTTTTGCTGGATTGAACTGATCCAAATTCCTGTGGCTCTAAGTTCGAACTTTCTCCAGATCTTGGTTAATTGTTGTAATATACTCCTGTCTGCGATAATAATTTTCACTCGCTGGTAAAAGTTTTTCTGATCTAAATTGAGAAAGAAGGATACTATCATCTGCAAAACTGTAAACAGACTTGTTGATTTCGGTCAGTAAGTTATTAATATAGATCAGGAATAGAGTTGATGGTAGTATTGCACCCTGGGGCACGCCCGCAATAATGGTGAATGTGTCTGAGATGTGTCAATCAACTGCAATGTAGAGATTGGTTCTTAAGGAAACTGGCAAACCAGCTGCAGAGGACAGCAGTTTGTTGAGCAATCCGTCATGCCAAACTCTGTCGAATGCCTTCGAAATATCCAACGCAATCGCTCGAGATTCTCCGTAGTTTTCGACTGCTCTACTCCATATATGAGTGACATAGGCCACTCTATCACCTGGTGATCTCTCTTTGCGAAAGACGTATTGGTTATCGCTAATTAATCTGTCGATCTCGTACTTGAGTAGTTGCTGTTTGACTACACGTTCCATTACTGTGGAAATTATTGGAAGCAAGGCAATTGGACGATAGTATGGTGGCGCAGTTTCTTGCCTTTTTTGGAACACGTTGTACTCGAGCAACTTTCCAAGAAGATGGGTAAATCCATTTTCAGTAAGACAGGGGCAAAAAGTCTGGAAAAATGTGTGCTAGTTCGTTAGCGCATTTCTTTAACAAGATAGCAGGAAATTTCGTCCGGTCCTGATGCGTTTTGCGGTTTGGTTGATCATCGGTGACCATTTTTTGGTTTCATGCGTGCAAGCAGCATTTTTGAACTGATTTTACATTTGCTCTATTTTGAGGTCGCTTTCGCTATCGAAGAATATGCTTTTGGTATTGTTACTTATCTGATCAGCATATCCTTCGACCAAAGTCACCACTAGCATCTTGAATAGTAATTTCTTTTAATTTCGTGTGATGATTCATGATCAGAATCGTAATTAACTTTGCCTAGATGATATTCCGATTTGACACTATATATTCCTCCACGTTATCTTCCCTTTTCAGACTCAGCGGAAGAAGGTCATTTAGAGATAAAGATCATTTTAAATGCCAATTGACACTCATGCTCACTCAATTAACTGAAAAAAATAATATTAGGTACTCCATATTTCAAAAATATACAACGTAAGTACTCACATTGGTGAAATTGACGACGCCTCTTGAACTAACTTGACATTCGATTGACGAAAATTGTGGTACAGGTATTTTGGCGTCGAAAAATTTGCGAAGGTAAGTATTTTAGGGTTAAAATCATTCCCTGTATATTAGACCAAACTAATCCAAGCACTCTTCCATTATCGAGTATATAAAGAAACTCTAATTTCTGCTTATAACGAGGCCTTATGATTAGAACTTTTCTATGTTCTGCTATGCATGTAGTAATTATATGTATATATTCCATCAGACAGAGATGTATAAATCAATCAACTCCCTCTATGATTGATCCGCTACCAGAATTGTGTGCCTACTTACCTGAAATGGTACACATACATACTGAAATAATGATGGTGGGCCTTTATAAATATCACTAACAGTTATTAATGATCATCTTATCTCAATGTACAAGGTATACATTTTTACAATGAAGCAAATACATTGTGTATCAACTAGTTCCAAGCGTAGGAGAGCTGGCTTGATGGATTGAGATAGAAACTAGAAAACTAAAGAAGACTTACAAATATCTAAAGATTATTTATTGGAAGACCAAAAGTATGCAATTATTGTTCTTCCAAACCCAGTGTTGTAGTCAGTGTATTAATAAATATTCTTCACAGTAAATGAATCGTTTACATATTATGAGATCTGATGAGAAAACAATTATTTTTAATCGAATTACGAGCAAAATGCGGTAGTTCATAAAAAAAGTCTTAAAACATATAAATGTTTATGTCGTTTAAGTGCAAATTTTTTAATTAAATTAAATGTTTAGCGAATATTTTACGATTTAACAGCTTTACTATATCCACTGATATACCAAACTGTTGTATATGCAGCTGCAATCTGGGACAGATTGTAACATAGCAAGTTTTCTGCCATAAATTCCTACAGCTGGAATAAAATTAGAAAAGTTCGTTTCTGTGTATAACGAAATCGTTCAAAGCACATTTGCAGGTTTTGTAACATTAAGAAATGCGCAATATTTTCGATCGACAAACATAGTTCGAAAACGCCCAACTTGGTAAGTGAAATATTTATGCAATACGAATGTATTAGGTAGTAAATCCGGAACAAAATTTTACTTTCATTGCCATTTGATTATTTTTTATTTTACACTAAGAGAAAGCTTTTCAAGTTTAAGTTTTTTTATGTGGGCGATAAAAAAATAATTAATTATGACTTGCGGCATGACGACCCGTAGGGATATTGTTAAAAAAAGATTAACTTTCGATTTCATAGAATCAAAGGGAAATATAAATGATTATAGCGAAATTATGTTTTTTATTTACAATTAATACGGTGCTCGGGTAAAGGTTACCTTGTGGGAAGTAAACTAATTATATATCTGCTAGTAATAATGCTTTGTTTAATTTGGCATATCCTAATAAGATATAGCGTATTAAACAGACAATTAAGATATGGTGAGCATCTTAAAAGAAAGTAGTATTCCTATCAAGAAGTATGCCAAAATCCCCAATTTAAATTGAGATTAAGGATAATGTTTTCTAAAAAATAAAGACTGTCTGTATCCAAATAATTCAATTTAGGATCGATCTTCTTAACTTTAATTATCATAATTCTGTAGCTTGCACAGCACATAAAAAAGTACTAAAAACTAAAATATTGGAAAATTCTGCCGAATATTCTATTAACATTCTATTCTATTTTGAATCTTTATAAATCCGGATTTTCTAGACCGAGACTAAAAGAGTTATTTATTCATGCGCAAAAATTTCTAACATTCAATATCGTTCTCTTTAGCACAGGTGAAATAAGTAATACAGGGTGAGGTAGAAGCAAGTTATTGAAACGTGTTGAATCCATCTTCCACCATATTCTTGTAGCAGAGATAGTTAACATTCTATAGTAATGTTACACGACGGTCTCAGCTATTATTTGTACCGATTTAACAGTAAGAAAATGATAACATATTTGATTGTAAATATTGAGGAAACACCAAAAAATTCCACCACGTGTACTGACTTATCGTTTTCACCGTATATTTTGTTGATAACACCCACAGTTCGTACAATGATTGAGCCATAATTAAATCCAAATAAATTTATTTCACATCAGGTAAACAGCAAATTTGTGCATTTAAAGCAATGTATTTCAGTTACTCCTTAGTCCGAACCTGGATGGTCGGTAGAATAGATTCCTATATATGCAACAGTTGCTACGAAATCGTTATTAATCGTTCTTAATATATCTCTGACTCCGTCAATGTTGTGTAAACAACAATATGTCAAATAAAGAAAGAACATTGTTCTAGATTTTCGTGCTTGACAAACACTCGCCCGTGAAGCAATGATCCAGTCATTGAGTTTGGCGCGAAAGACTTCAGCTCCTGTCGCTGCCCTGTTTGACGCCAAGATATTTAGTCGTTTTCTAATTTGATTGCACTGATATTTAGAAAATATCTGTTGTACTCTGTGTTCCCTTTGTTCAACACTGAATTATGTTCTCTTTGGGCATTTTAACATATTATCTCGAGAAAATACAACTCGTACCATCTTTTCTGTTGAAGATAGAAGAATGTAAAATGGCGGTTGAAAATTCCTAGTTAGACAAATTTATTCGTGAGGTTAAGTTGAGAGAATCGTAGAAGTAAAGTAACAAGTAACAAGGTATTTAGTGTGAAAGGAGAAGCAGTTAGGTACTTTAAATACAGAAAGTTCAATTAAATTCATTAAAGGGAGAATTTCATGGTAGATGCAAATAATCAAGAAGTATTGTTAGACATTTAATAATAGTTAACCTCATGTACAGTATTTAGCTTTATGTATTTTTTTATTTTTTTTTATGGCAGTGGCACACACACTAAAGGGAGATCCTATGGCGCTCGACGAGCGGTGTGTGTGCGAAGATGTTGATTGACACGGTTCTTGAATATTTGTAGGTTGTAATTAGTGGGAAACAGATGTCCTGGAAGTGAGTTCCACAGTGATGCAGTGCGCCAGACAAAGGAGTTCTGGTAAAGCGATGTTCTAGGTGTTTCTAGTTGTACGACGAACTGGTGCGCTCCTGACGTCTGTCGGGACTGTCTGACAGGAGTTGCCAGGGGCAGGATTATGTGGGCCAAATCCTGGGAACATCTGCCGTGAAAGTATCTGTAAAACAGAGACATCTCGGCCACATGTCTGCGATGTTCCAGACTATCCAGATTCCGGGTCAACTCCAGATCGCCGACGAGACGCACAGCCCTCTTCTGAATGGAATCCAGCAGCTTTAGGGTATGCTTTGGTGCGGCACCCCAGATATGTGAACAATATTCTAAGCACGGTCTTATTTGCGCTTTGTACAGCAAGAGCAACTGCTGCGGTGTATAGAGTTTTTTGTTGCGAAATAGCGCACCAAGCTTCTGGGAGGCTGATTTTGCGATGTTAGCAACATGGTCATGCCATGACATATTGCTGTTGACCGAGACACCCAGCAGCCCGATTGACGAGGATGAAGGAATGGTCGATCCTGCCATAATGATGTCAGGGCCCGCTGTATTGGCCCTCTTAGTAAACGTCGCTGCTTGGGTCTTTGCTGCATTGAACTGGATCAAATTTCGGTCGCCCCAAGTTTGAACTTTCTCCAGGTCTTGATTAATTGCTGTAATCTGCTCCTGTCTGCGGTGATGAGTCTCAATCGCTGGTAAGGGTTTTTCTGATCTAAAGTGGGAGACAAAGGTACTGTCATCTGCAAAACTGTAAACAGGATTATTCGTTTCGATCAGCAGGTCATTAATATAGATGAGGAAGAGAGTTGGTGAAAGTATTGCGCCCTGAGGCACGCCCGCGATGATGGTGAATGTGTCCGAGATGTGTCCATCGACTGCAACGTGTAGGGATCGGTTCTTAAGGAAACTGGCCAGCCAGCTGCAGAGAGAGGCGGGCAGTCCCAAGGACGGCAGTTTGTTGAGCAGTCCGTCATGCCAAACTCTGTCGAATGCCTTTGAAATATCCAACGCAATCGCTCGAGACCCTCCGTAGTTTTCAATTGCCCTACTCCATATATGAGTGACATAGGCCGATATATCTCCTGTCGATCTCGCTTTGCGAAAGCCGTATTGATTATCGCTTATTATTCTGTTGCTTTCGAGGTACTTGAGTAGTTGCTGGTTGACTACACGTTCCATGACTTTGGAGATTATTGGAAGCAAGGCAATTGGGCGATAGTTTGAGGGCGTGTTTTTCTTGCCTTTTTTTGGAACAGGTTGCACTCGAGCGACTTTCCAAGAGGATGGGTAAATCTCTTTTCTGTAAGAAAGAGAAAAAAGCCTGGGAAAAACGGGTGTTAGTTCGTTGGCGCAGTTCTTTAGCACGATGGCGGGTATTCCGTCCGGTCCTGATGCCTTTTGCGTATCTAGTTCTTTAAGGATTTTGCGGATATCACGGTGAGAAAACTTGACTTCTGCCATGGTAGTGTTGATGTTCGGTATAGTGGGGAGAGTCTTGCCTTGGGGCACGTCTAAGGTAGAGTGCGATGAAAACATTTTAGCGAGCATGTTTGCTTTTTCCTTGGCTGTAGTCGCCGTGATGCCACGTTCGTCCGTCAAAGGTGGGAGAGACGTTTTTGTAAAGTTGTTACTTACTGCCTTTGCTACCGACCAGAAATTCCTGGAACCACTGGGACATTGCAAAAGTTTATTCCTGATCCTTTGATTGTGTTTGTTCTTAGTTTCGTCGATCACACGCTTGCACTCGTTTCTCGCTTCGATAAAATAATTGCGATTTTCAGCGGTCTGATTTTGCTGCCAGTACTTATAGGCTTGCTCTTTCGCATCTTTTGTCGAACCAGGGTTTTCCTTTTGATGGTAACTTGATGGAATTTGGGATGTAAGCTTCCATTCCTGAGGAGATTACTTGCATGATCTCTTCGCAGCAGTCCGAGGGGTCGTCAGTGGCAAAGCAGACGTCGAGCCAAGGAAAATCTAGGTAGAACTGCCTTAGATCGTCCCAGTTTGCAGAACTGTAATGCCAGATTTTGCGAGGCAATGGTGGATCCTTCTGTATGAGTGGCAATTCACAAACTGTTGTAATAAGTTTGTGGTCGGAGGTACCTAATGGCGGACCAACTGTAACCTTGTACTGGTCAGGATTGGTGGTCAGAAAAAGATCCAGGAGGGCGGCGAATTCGCCCCTCTCTGAGATTCGAGTTGGTTCGTCTACAAGTTGAGTAAGCCCGCAGCTGATGGCAAATGCGTCAGCTTCTCTACCTTCGTTGTCGGTCTTGTTGTGATGTTTGAGCCAGTTGGTGTTGTGGGCATTGAAGTTTCCCAGAACGATTATGTCTGAACTGGGGTGATCGACCTGTATTGAGTCAAAAGTGGTAGCTAGTGTTGAGAAAAAGCTTTGGTAGGCTCTATCGCTCGGAGGGCGATAGAGACAACATATAAACTTGGTTAATCCCTTGGCGGTGAACTTGAGCCACATGACGTCAATGTTGTTCGGTTCGAGTGTTTCCTCGCGGTGACATGAAAGGTCGCTTCGGACAAAAAGGCATATTCCGAACTTATATCTAAATCGGGTATGTAAGTCGTAACCAGGATAGAGGTAGTTCACTGTTGTTGTTGTAGAACATACTTGTGTTTCTGTAAGGGCTAATATGTGTGGTCTATTTGCTTATAGATGTTGGTGTACCGAATTTATGTTTGTATTTAGACCTCTTATGTTGCAGAAATCTATTCTAAATTGGTTCGGTATCTTTGCTGTCTGTGAAATGCGGAATGAAGGGCTCCCAGGGCCACCCAGCGCCCGGAGATCCGAATGGCCGGGGAGTTTACTTCCGGAATATTTTGATCCTGGAAGCACCATCATGTCCATATATTCCTACTGTGGAACCCGGGACCACCAGCGCGGAAGCGGAACGTGATTTGGGAAAATCACTTAGCGCTTCCCAATTCTGGTGGGGTGGTGTTTCACCGGACGATGCGAGTAGGCTTATGCATCTACCACCTCGGGCCGCTTCCACTCGAAGCATCGGCCTCAGACTCATTCCTTTGGCGGTCCCTAGTCTGACAGGGGTAAAAATGGGGTTTGTTGGATCACTCCCCAGTGATCAGCTCCAGACTTTGTACTTTGGTGTTCTCCAGCCTGGAGGAGGACGATGGGATTTGATGGGCCACATCCCGTATGAAAAAATGATTACTTGAAACTAGTTAGAAACCATTGTATATATCAATTCTATTATTTAATACAAATTAAATCCTGCATTATAGGAATATAGGAATAGTATCGTTACATATTGGTACATTTGTAGTTTGGATTAACCCAAATTATTTTCGGATAAAATTCGCTTTGCCAATATACTTTTACTTACTTTAGTGTTTTTCAGGAAGTGAGAAAATGGTCACACACGTGCATGCCTTAAATTAAAATAAATATTTACTAGTAATAGTTTTTGTTTTGAGAATGGTGACGCATACGCATACCTTGTTTGGGTTTAATGAGTTCTATTCCAATGCATGCTACACTTATTAACTGGTTTAATTCGCCAAATTCCTAGGCGGTCTGTTCTTTGGTTTATTTTGGCTTTTAAGGGACGTTTTTGGCACTTACTAATTCAAATGTTTCTTTACTTAATTGCCTTGAGTTTCTCAGCTTTTTGGGTGGATTGAAACTTTTAAAGTGCAAAAAGGTATGCTGAAGCCATAAAGCCTACCAAATCATAGTTGGTAGTAGTAGTGCATGGAGGAAATCAAGAGCTGAAAAGAAAATTAATGAAGATAGCAATTAAGCATATTCCAACTACAAAGGCGGAAAAATTGAACCAAAACTGTTCAACGATTATTGTTGCAATTGTCTAAAAGAATGCTCCGAAAAAGATATGTAGTGAAAAAAGAAGGAAGTATTTACCAAGGTTTGGTCATTCGAATCGTATAATGCGTAAACAAACTTTAGTCTAGCAGTACGTTGTTATAAGAAATTTTTCTACTTTAACTGATTAGAGAAGAATTACGGGGGAAAAATCAACTACAAGAGGCAAGTGCAGTATAAGTAATATACCAGATCAATAGAGTAACATGATATGCTTAGCATTACTGTCAAGCTAATACCAAAGCCAATTTTCTGCCACCGGACATGACTATATAAAAACTGTATGATTTATAATTCTCTGAAGACTTTGCTAGCTACAAAATAATTGTCCACAAGGAATTAACTAACGAAAGAAATTAATCAAGATGAACACATGCAACACACATGACAAATTTAAATCTACAATCGACAATTAGAAAAATGGGCAAAGTATCCATCTAAGAAGCTTAAAGATTTTGAAAGATGATACTGTTATGTATGGGTTGTGGGCTTGGCTGGAAGCGGCTGCTAAGAATTAGACCATGCGTATGTAAACATATAAAGTACCACTTTTATCGGTGACATTAAAACACCTACTCTTTCGGAGTAATGCATGTGGCGGACAAAATAGGTATATAATAATGATCTTGTATTTTATTCCTATTTTCGCCCCCAACTCTAAACTTTCATACTATCGCTAATAACTCTCGGGTCATGGTTTTCTTCCCAATATCCTAATGACACAAATTTCAGCAAGTTTGAACTAAAAATATATAAGCGATCTTATACATAAGAAGATTATATATATGTTATGAGAATTTGTCATAAGAAAAATTCGTTTTTTGTTATGAAACTGGAATTTATGATTTTTTTCAGCGGTGCTGAAATAGAAAAAAATATAATAAATAGAAAGGCGACACGAAACAAGGAGATGATAAACTGGTTATACATAGCAAGTCTTAAATTAGAAAAAAACTAGCATTTTTATCTTTTTATTAAACAAGATAACATTACAAACCCGTTCTAAAAGGTGAACATTAAAAAGAATGTTCTGGAAGACCATTTGCTACTGGAACACCTCACGAAGCTTTGGTACCACTATAAACACAAGCCTTTACAAAGTTACAGAACCTTAATGAAAATATTCACCTAACACCATCTTAGGTTTTGCAGTTTTATACTGTTCTTAAAAGCAACAAAAGAATCATCGAGGATGTAGATGATCTTCATATAGAAGAGCTTGATTTTGATATGAAGATGAAAAGTGAAACATTCCGATCCTAGCAAAATAACAAAGGAAAGTTCTAAAATTATAAAATTCGCCGTTAAAATTTGAATATACTCCGTATTATAAAAATCTTTGAAAAACGCACTTTTACATGTAAACCTTCGGGAAGCAGGTAAAGAGAGTCGAGCCGGGCGCTGGGAATCGGGACATTTCTTATGTATGAGATAGGAATGTTAACACATCAAATGTTTTTTTTTTTCATATAAAAATCGGCAGCAAGAACGTACTGGTGTTGAATATCTACTCCTTTCAGCTAGAGACTGACTGATCCAATTCCACTCGCAAAAGCTTGAGACTGGTTTCCCATTCAAATTTCCACATATTATGACATCTACTCACCTCAGTCAGTGATGAGTTTCTCCCACACCTTGTATGTTTTCTCAATTATACGAGAAATTGAGCATCTCAGTAATTTTCCTGAGCCAAGTGAAATTAAGAACAAATCCTAAAATCCTAGCCACCGGCGCAACTCGCAGGGAAGTCGAGACGGCAAATAGGTAAATTCTTTGGTTTCACTTAAATTTTTTACGATTTAATAGCTAGACATCATTTTAAGGGAGGGATAATCTTTTAAACCTGGTGCTTTGGGGTGATCAGATCCTCGTCAGGTGCCCTGTTTTGGTTTGGTTTCGGACTGAGAGGTAATTGTGACCAAATATGTTCAAGTAAACCTTCACCCTTTTATGTCCGAATAACAATCGAATAACAAGTGGTAAGATCCTTAAAGAATACAAAACACAACTAAGGATACAATGGTCCTTCGGGGCACGAAAGGAGTCTACGGGCCACGAAAAGACTCCTTCGGAACAGCCACTCAAGAGAACATTGTGACGTAATATCCGTGAGGTTATCATAAAATTTACATATATTATGTACGTCCTGGTCCGATCTTACCCCCTACGCTCTCAAGTTGTTAGCAATTCTCCTTAGTAAGTGCATGTATACTAGGTGGTGCCATAGCCTTATTGTAATGCGTAACTTAGTTCTGGTAAATAATTTTTTCTTTCTTATGTACATTTTTCGTTTAGTATATTAATTCAATTCCTTTTGTATTCATTTTTAGTATATGTTAACGGTTACGATATGTAAATTATTCCTGTATTTTCCTTAAACTGTACAAGTAATGAAAATAGATGTATAAACATGACCATTTGCGTTTTATTGCCAGTATTGTCTGGTGACTTAAGAAATCTTAATCATTCAACATAATCCGTTAGCAAACAAGAACCTGCTATCAAACAACGTCAATTTAGCAGGGTCTTAATCGACAGTGGCGGAAATCATTCACCGTTGTTGAGACCACGTCCAAGGTGTCTTGGCCTTTAGGTACAACGAATGTGCCTTGGGGCAGGAGTGTTTTAAAATGATAATTTGTAAAAATCATCAAAATCGAGGTGTTCCACTCTCCATCTAAGTTAATGTTGATTTTGGAAATCTATGTAAACATTTAAGTCAAGTTTTTCTAGCAAAATAAGAAAAATGTTTATTGTATTTTGTTAAACGGCAAAAAAAACTAACCCTCAATGTGCCTAAGTTTGTTTTACAAAGATAAACCTATATTAAAAACCAACTATTGTGAGTTGGTTACTTTATGTTCAAGTGTTTATCTTGTTGAATGTTTTGCTGACATTTTAAGATAAAAGTTATGATATTGGGCCGCTTCTTGCTTTTCCCTCTACTGTCATCTAAATTTCGATAACACAATTTATAGTGTAAATATTCAAATTTGTTAACTCGATTTGGCAATGAGAGCAAATGTGTTTACAACAAATCATATTTGAGTTTGAGTTTATAAGAAAAATGTTATTGTGTATCGAAAATTATTCACATTCACTAAGAAATAACCTAAATACCAATTTTCTTCATCTTAAGTGCGTCACCCTGTGCAATAATATTGCATCATTATTAAAATTTGATTAAACTAGCATGAACAAATTTCAACCTAAAATACATTTAACTACTTACCGTGATATTTTGCAAATAATTTTAATTCCTATCTAGATATTGCAAGTTACTAAATGAAAGTAGATCTGTTTTGGTACATTTATAAAATCTGCAAAGGTATGCAAATTAAATTGCCAAATTAAGTATTATGCAGAGAAGGTGATATCGACAGATTATAATTATTATTGAACTAAATAAGAGATATTTCAAAAAGGACATTCCGTAGCAATAGAAGTTTACTTGTATCAGTCTGATTACCATTGTGCGTAAGTGAGTAATGTTTCCCATCCGATTACAATTTTTCATTGAGGGCCCAATATTTTAAACTCTTGAGCGGGCGCTCTTTAAATCAAGAATAAGGGCAGGCGCACGGCGTACTGAGTGTGTCAGTGCGGTTGACTTTAGTAGAATTATTTTTTAAATTCTTTTTAAATGTTTATGTTATTTTAATGTTTAATCTAGAAGAAAAATGCATTATTTAATTATTATAAATATTGCCGTCAAACA
>MU192736.1:8036-27563 GCA_016904865.1 Pissodes strobi | reverse complement strand
AGCAACTTTAAGTCTTAGAAAAAACAGGCAAGATTTTTTAGAGCTTAAACTTTGGTTTTTCAAGCGAGGATGTCAACAAATTTTAAAATGACCGTTGAATGTTTACATCTGCTCGTTGACAAGAACCAACATCATTGGTTACCTTTCATGCTAGTTAGGAAATAGATCATTCACTTTGTTACTTTCTAAAAAAGTAAGAGGGACAAAGATAGAATTAAGCCAGGAGGTGACATGATTGCTAGAAAGATCAATTGATCGCAGCATTCTCTGCTTTTAGGATTTCGAATGTCAAAACAGTGGTTACGCTGAGAGCGCCCTCCATATATCAAATGCGAATTAGATGAAAGTAAAAACAGAAAGTACAGTACGAATACCAGGGTCAATCAGAAAGAACATATGCTGTATATTATCCAATCCAATATACGTTGGCATCTAACAAACAAAATTACAACAAATTCTTCATAATATATATGAATTGAAATAAAAAGTTGATAACTCATTGGGTCAGATTTTTGGGATGATTAGGCAAAAATAACATAATACACAACAAATTTCAATAAGAGATAAATGCACAAATTCAAGACGAAAACTAGGAATAATTGTTACTTGTTACAGGAAATAGGTCATACACAACTTAGAGCTAGATTTTGCACGGTAACTAATCAGCCTTCAGTTTACCGATGTCTTTGCAGTGCAATGAATTGCCTGTATACATACCATACAACTGTAAGATGCTGGACCTGTGATACGGCGGTCCGGGGTTCAATTCCTGTCGGTTTTTATTTTTTTTCTTTAAGGTTATGTTTGTAAAAAGTGTTTTTTCTTTATTTTGGGCATGCCTTGGGTTAGTTTGGTTAGTCTCTGTTCTGCGAGCCCCCGTAGCGAGCGGAGGGTCATGCGTGAAGTGAAATAATCCATTGGACTGATTAGGTGCCGCGCTGGATGTAGCTCCAAACACGTCATACGCTTTTGGAGCTAGCCCTAGGTCGGCACCTAGTGAGCCCAATGTAATTTCACCATTGATTTGTATAGGAGTGGATAAGCAATAAATAGACCAAACATGGCAAATTTACGACCGCGAAATGTAAACAAAGATGGTTCTATTAGGACTTGCGCATTAAAAAATTAGTAGGAGCTAGCTGTTGTACCGTGAAGGTAAATAGGCAGGCACGGACTTCGAAAGTGATTATTTCACCAAATATTCGATAGAGGAGTCTTGCCGATTGTAAAATAGGCCCCAGTTAGCGTAGTGAAACAAACAATAAGGTATAAATAAGAAACACTTATAATAATTAGACTTCCTTGAAATAGGAAATCCCGGATATTTTGCCTCTACTACTACAAAACACAACCATACACTTTCAGGATTCTATTTTGGTAAGCATCGCCCATTGTTTATGTGCGTATTGTTCAATTTAAACGAAAATCAAAATAGGTTACGTACAAACCACAAATGTGAACCACTAAACTAAAACTAATTAAGCAACTACAGACACTAAGTCCAAAAAAAAGTAAAAAAAAAGTAAAAACTCGAATTATTAACTCAAAACCCCGCGCAGTCAAAGACAAAAGCCAAGTTCGATCCTGACCGAAGCCTGCTGAGACGGCAAGTGTTTTAGTGCGCATGGCAAAACGGTATCTTCTTTGTTTACGTTTTTCCATTTTGCGTTGATTTTGTCATGCGCAGAAACCTGTTTTTTCGCCCATAGGTTGCCACTTTTGAATAGTGCGACAGGCGGCTATTGCTTATCCACTCCTATATACAAATCAATGAATTTCACCTCACGCATGACCATCCGCTCGCTTTGAGGGCTCAAAGAGCAGGAACCTTAGACAAGGAAAGAAGAGGACAGATAACATGGGAAAAAGCCTGTTACTAGCTGCCACATAAATTACTGGGTAACTTCAATAAATTAATTGAAATTATAAGTAATAATTAATAAGTTAAAGTATTTTTCAGTGGTAAAATAATATAGCCATTTTATAGGTAGATTATGAAAAATATATTACTTTCGCCTCTGTTGAATGACTCTCCTTGAAGAAGATTTATGGCTTTATTGATTATTTGATTACTGAAAATATCCAAGATCGGGTATCAAATTACTCTCGATAATTAAATAAACCTCCCTACCATGATATACTCAGAGGTAACACAATGTGTACACTATGCATTATTATTAAAACAAGAAATATGCAAATAAACTACAAGGTCAGCAGACAATAATCACCTGTGAAATGAAATTCCAGGCTCCTTCTTCTCACTTCGACTCTTGCAACCATATGTCGAACAATTTACCATTATGAATCTTTAGTTTTGATCTCTCTTTGTTCAAAAACTCACAAAATAACTGCAAAATAGCACCGCCACAACAATAGATGTGTTTGCCACATAAATAATGGCCGCCGCTCTGAAAAGGCTTCAATTTCAGTACATTGGCTTAATGTCATGTGCGGTATCCTTACTCTTATCTAATCTAAGAGGGCCGTGGACAGAGTCGAAATAGGATCTAATCATAGGCATATAACTAAGTCTATGGATTTAATACACAAAATTCGCGAAAGCAGTCCACAAAAAGCACTACAAACAAAGCCGACTCTCGAACAAACCAGAGGGTAGTTTTCGCTTTTCGGTTTCTTTTCAATCAACATCCTTTTCCTGTCGCCGACGCGCAGAAACACAATAATCGAGACCTCATCTGAATACAAGCCTATTGCGTGCCTCGTTTTACGGTTAATTCTCGCCAACACTATCTCTATCTCTTTCTCCTTACAGGCGGTATCTTATTGAAAAGAGACATACATAAATGCCAAACTGATGTTTTATTTATAAAGACAGCGTTCACTCATTGAGCGCAGGCGCAAGAAAAGAACTCCCAGCTCTCCTATTGATTGAAGCGCTTGCTTGGCAATTTTGGCATCAAAACACGTGGATAGTTGTTTAACGGATTCGGGTACGGCATAAACTGTGCCACTGAACCAGCAGAGCGAGAACTTCCACACAATTCATTGCACCACAAAGACATCGGTAAACTGAAGGCTCATTAGGTGCTGTGCTAGGTCTAAGTCTAAAACAGTGTCTCTTCCTGGAACAATAAAAAAGACAAGAATAGCACTAACCAGCACGTGACGTGAGCGAATTGCAAATTTGAACATCATAATTTTTAGAAAGATCATTTGATCGAAGCATTTTCTGATTTTAGGATTTCGAATGTCAAAACAGTCGTTATGCCGAAAGCGCCCTCCATCTATCAAACGCGAATTAGACGAAAAAGGGAATACCAGGGTCAATCAGAAAGAACGTATGTTGTCCGGAGGCCCCTACGCCGCGGCAAGTTTTCGGGGTTCCACCCAATTCTCTTCTAAAAGTCGTTAAAAAACGCAATGTTAAATATTCATAAACATTGCATTCCTCAAGAAATTTCCATGATAAACTTAAATTCCCTTAACCCTTAACCAGTAACGTGAAAATGTGGAACACAGTTGGTAACGTGCAGTCTGTGAGACTTTCACTTTTTGGCAGCAAGAAAAATGAAAACCCTTTTAGTTATGTTTAATTATATGTATACAGGACACTTAAGGACATATTTTTTTAAATATTTTTATATAAAATATCAGAACAGCTTAAAGAAAAAGACCATGAGATAGTAAATATTGAAACTAAACTAAAATATACAGACAGATTTTTGACAAGCCAAAGTAGCACAAAAATAATGTTAAAGATATGTGATTTTCTTCAATTTGCGATTAATAATGACTAAATTACGGCATATGCAAAAAACGGACGCGTTTTGACGGACCTGCCATGACTATCAGTAGAGATAAATTCTTACGTAAACCGGAACGTGCCGTCTCACGGACTGCGCTAGAATAACTATTATACCTATCTCAAACGTCGATTACCCCAATCTACCGCGAGTTTGGTGTTAAGTGGGGTACCAATAGAAGAAAGATTAGGTGAGCTCATTGGCCTGGAAAGTTATACCGTTTCCAGAAAACTTTACAAATTAAAATGGTTGCAGTCTCACAGACGGCACGTTACCGGTTAAGGGTTAAATTTGGGGAAGAGAACAATAAATTTTTAATTTAGGTGTTGTATGGGACCTTTTTATTCTGAATTTCAAGATTTTTGACTTTAAAGGACATTTACAGTCCTTTGACACCTTTTAAAAGGGCAAAGGACCAAATTTTAAAATAAAGGAGTCCTTTGAAATACATTGGGCTGATTAGGTTGGCAACCCTAATAATAATAATACACAATGGTCACAACAAATATACAATTTATTTCAATAAGAAACAAATGCACAAATTTCTTCATATTACGAGGTTATATATACATTCAAATTAATATAAAACTTTATAATTGTATAAATAAATGCACGTTGAGAGATGGAAACTAGGAATAATTGTCACTTTCTTATCAAATGAGAATAAATACGTTGATATGCTCCTTTTTCCATAATAAAATATGAAGAAATGAAGATGAAGATGTCAAGTTTTGGTTCCTGTAACCAAGAGAACACTTGCCTCATACATAGTGACACAACAGACACACACCTTGCACCATACGATAATACCTAATATTGTTTTATCCCATAAGTCCATTACTTTCTAATATTTTTGTACTTTTCGTATTGCCAGTATACGAATACTAGAAATATAATATAAAATACAAGACGCAATCAATTTTGTCAATTCAGGTAACGTAAAGCTTGACATCTACATCGACATACCAAAGACTCGCCACATTAATGTAAAAAGATCACTTACAATAAATATAAGAGTTAAAACTATGTTAAATATAGCAAACGTTACAATTTGGGAAGAAAGCTTACTTACTTACTTAATTTTTGATGAGTGCTCGAAATGATATACAATTTTAATTTCTTCTATACCAGAATACTGGCTCATCGATAGGAATTGGCTTTTTATGTAACACATTTGCTCGTATTATTTAAGCAGAAAAATTATCCCCAAAAGTTGCGGCAATATTGATCTTGGACCCCCTCCCCAGATTGGTAATAAGAACAAAAAAACTGTATAACATCGAGAAAATTGTATAAAAATTTCTAAAAGCCATAAAAGACTGTAAAATAATAAAACGATTGATTTACTAATCTTAACTAAAAACATATATGTGATAATATATTTACATTCTTTTTGGTTATGTACAGTTTTTCTATATTAACCAATCTATCTGTAAGTTAAGCTAAATTAAAAATTATCCTTTACACACACACAGAACAGACCATTGCAGAAATACACATATTCACAGGACTCTATTTGGAAACTTTACCTTTGAATAAATCAAACTAATAATACACAATATCGATAATTTGAGTTGGCTGACATTTTACACTTAAATTAATAATTTGCTATCTCCAGCCAGATGTGATCAGGATAAAAAAGTTACGGATGGAGTGGACGGATGTTGCGAAGCTGGCAGAATATCAATATTTATAATTAATATGAAATTTAATAGTGGGGGAGTCTATAACCAAACTGACTGGATCCTTGATAATTGATTGATAAGCACGTCAATGCTGTGGCTGGAAAACTATCAAAAAACATGTGGATTGATATTACTGTATCAATTACTTGAATTTGAAAATTCCTACCGGAAAATAAATTAACAATTTTACAAATTTTCATGTGCATTCAGGCTTTAAAAGATAATGTTTAGAAGCATTAGTTTACAATACCTTTTCTGCACCATGGGCCCTAGGAATGAGCAAAGTGCATCAATGATCTATTGTAAAATTATCACTGTTTTTGCTAGAGAGCCTTGACATTGAACAATTTTGTTAATATCATAGCAATCAGTCAACAAAAATAGTGTCGAAAAGAGCTTCTTTTCGACACTACTTTGCGTATCGAAAAGACTTCTTTATGATGCCAAAGTAGAGAGATCTGATAAACGAATTCAAGGCCTACAACGAGACAATACTAAATTGAATAAGGATACGTTGGAGCTGATTTAGATGTTACTAACTTAGAAAAGATACGTATTCAAAGACAGCTTGAAAAAGAAATACAAGATAAAAGGATCTCACTGAGCGAGTAAATTCTTCCACTATGATTGAAAATGACTTAAATTTGGTAATGGATCGACTGGCAAAGGAAAACAGTGAACAAAAAAGAAAAATAGCCGAACTGGAACATAAGGTTTTGGCAAAACAGTCAATGGAGAATTTAAGGCAAGAAAATGAGTATTATATGAAAGTATATCCTAGAGTTTTGGAGCAAATGAGAAATGCTTCAAGTTACGAATTTTCTGAAAATGCTATTAATGAAACGCCCGTTTTTAACGAAGGAAGAAAAGTTTTCCGGTATATGAAAGAGCACATACGAAAATTAGAAGATGAACGAACAGACTTAGTAAAGACTGAGTTGACGCAACGTTTAAATATTTGAAAACTCGAAGACCAGCTAAAACAAACCCAGAATGAGCTGAATAATCAGCGAGCTAAATATAATCAATTAAAACAAGCATCAAAGATGGCTGAAATGAAAAAGATGGATGATCGTAAGATTGGAGATAGTATGTCGGAACAGTGGGTGTCACTGCTAGGTTCCGTAGAAATGTCAGGGGAGTGCAGAACTGACTGAAAGCAGTGAGAACGACGTAATAGAGGGAACACCAGCACCAGCCCGTGCTAGAAAAATATTAGGTACACTGAACCAAAAAGCTCTTCCATCTTCACCGAACTGATTGATTGATCACTTAGATGATGTTAAAGAGGTTGTAGAGAAAGAAATAGAGAAAGATGGCTAGCGGCACGTGGATATACAAGTGAAAATGGCCGATAAAACACATGAGAGAGGACAGAAAAATGCAGTAAAGAAAAAAATCTCTTGCATAGTTTATGTCAAAAGTCCCTTAACTAAAATCGATTAACTATTAAAAATGTGTATGGTTTAAACTGACATTAACTGGGCATTTATTACTTGGACAACAACAAAATATTGTGAAAAAACAAATAAAACTGTGAAAATTAGTTTGTGAGGTTGGGATGTCAGAGGATTGCTATAACTGCTCAAAAATATGTGTGTTGAGGGAGGAAAAGGGAAAGCTGTTTGGCTTTCCATGTGATTTTTGCAAGAGGACCATATGCAGCGAATGTACTGGTGCAATGGCCGGAGAAATAAGAGTTATTCCTAGTCCTTCTAGAGCTACACTTTATCTCTGCCCTGGCTGTAAAGAAACCATAAATAAGCGCCCAGAAATCCAAGAAATAGTGCAAAAGTCACAAGTGGAACTAAAAAAAAAAACCAAACAGCAGGGGGAGGACACAGCTAAAAATCTGGCAAAATTTAAAAAATCGATGGAAAGGAGGGAAAATGAAAATGAGGCTTTAAAGGAAGATATAGCAGATATAAGAAAAGAAATGAGTCAGGTTGAGAAAAAAATTCCTGCAGTGAGCTATGCTGATGTCTTAAAAATCTAGAAAATAAATGGAAAACATCAAAATGCCAGTAGAAAGTGGGGTTGAGATGGGAGTAGAGCCAACTTTATTTGAGATGAGGGAAAGAGAACGCCGAGCCAACAATATAATCTTTTTTGATGTGGATTAAGCCAATGCAGAGGAGAAAGAGAGGGTGGACAAAGAAACTATAAGTAGAATGTATATGGGACTTAATTTAAAAATACCGGAGACTGCCAAGGTGTATAGACTTGGAAAGGAGGCACCAAATAAAAGTAGTATTACCATCAAGACAGGAAGCATTGAAAGCTCTTAAAAATAGAAAAACATTGGAGGAAAAATTTCCTGGAGTTTACATTAAAGGTGACCAAACCGAAAACCAACGAAATACCTAAAGCAGACTTTGGCAGAGCTGGAAAGGAAGAAGAGTGAAGGACAATCAAACCTGACAATAAAATACGTCAATGGCATTCCCAAAATACTAGAAAAACTTGCAAAAAACTAAGTCTGGTTGAGGTAGATGAGATCTCATTTTGGTATAGCAAGGGTAATTGCAAAAAGCCCAACAATTGTCATGTTAGCAGAAACATGGCTAAGGGATGGATTAGATGACAGCATCATAAATCTAGCAGGTGTGATTGGCCAAAACAAAAATGTTTGTTAAAGATGAAGTAGACGGGCATGAAGTGAGATGTAGTCTCTCTCAGAAATACTTAACATATGTGCAAATAGATGCAGTTTGGTTAGATATACAAATAGCCAAAATCAAAGCCCTTGTAGCGTGCATCTATAGGCCAGGAACTACCACAGATGAGCAAGCCAATACCCAAATGGTCTCCAAGATCAGAACAGCATTTACCACAAAAAACCCAACATTTATAATCGGAGATTTCAACTACCCTAACATAAATTGGGACAACCCCACAGCTTCCCCACTAGATAAGAAAACTCAAGACTTCATGGATATGTACCAAGAATCAGGTGCAACTCAAATACTTAATAAAATTTTCAACTCGTTTCCGGAACAATCAGAGTTCTCTGCTAGATTTGTTTCTTTGCAGTGACACAAAGAGCGTCTATGAACTAAGATCAGAAGCTCCTATCGGCCGCAGCGATCATGTCATTATTACTGCCAAAACACAGCTTAAACTTCCACCAAAGCCAACTCATAAAGTCCAGAGAAGAAACTTCTACACTGCAGACTGCAACAAAATGAATGACTTTATCAGACAACAACTTGAAAGCTTAAATGTGTCTAAATATGAGAGTTTTGAGAGAACTTTGAAGAGTGCTGTACATGAACACATACCATTGAGGTCAGTACGAGTAAACCAACAGAAGCCATGGATAAACCAGAAAATATTCAGAGAAATCATCAAAAAAAGAAAGTTATGGGATAAATACGGAGACAACAGAACAGAAGAAAATTACAGTGTCTATACAATACAGAACAATGCTTTAAAATTGAAACTAGATGAGGCAAGCAAAAGATATGAGCATGGGTTAGTCAATGCTGATTCGCCCAAAAGAGTATTTAAATACATAAGCAGAAATCTGAATTCAAAAGTGACCACAATTACTCTGAAGGCCCCATAACAAATGGGCTTTTAGACAGTTTGCTGAACAGTTTGATCAGGCCTTCTCTCAGAAAAACCTTACTCTCCCTGTTTTGCCAGACCATACAAGGGTTGAACGCTCCTTTGAGTCAATAATCTTCAATGAGGAAAAAGTCAAACAAGCCCTTAAGTGTATGAAAAAAGACTCCAGTCCAGGCCCGGATGAGATACCTACAATTGTATTGCAGAATTGTAGTGAGTCAGTTAGTTTGCGACTATCTGAAGCTATGCAGGAGTGTCTAACCCTTGGAAAAATTCCTCAGCAGTGGAAAAAATCGATAGTTACTGCACTATTCAAAAAGGGTGACCGTCACAAGCAACAAAATTATAGGCCTATTACTTAGACATGCAATCCACTAAAATGCATGGAAAAGATTATTGTGGCATTTTTCTTCGAAGAAAATCTCATACCACCCTCACAACATGGATTTCTCTCCAAACGTTCTACAACAACAAATTTGTTAGAATGTCAAGACTGGACAAACAACTATGACAAATCCCAGCCCACAGACATAATATATCTAGATTATGAGAAGGCATTTGACAAAGTCCCGCATAATCTACTTCTCGGTAAGTTGGAGCATTTTGGAGTGAGGGGCCAAGTCTTAACACTAATAGAAGACCTGCTGTATGAGAGATTTTATCAAGTGAGAGTAAATGGTGTGTTGTCAAGTGATCACCTTACATGCTCTTTACATCATATTTGTTTGATCTTACGAATCTCATTGAAACTAATATGAAGAACTTTGCAGATGATGGGAAACTCTATACAAATCCGTTAGAGCATGTAGGGCAGCTAAGGGCTGACCTGAGGACTGTTGAGAAATGGTCTTCAGACTGGGGAATGAAGTTGAATGAATCCAAATGTACAGTCTTGAGAATTGGTCCAAACAATCCAATGAATAATATAAAGTGAACAATCAGATATTGACAACCGTAACAGAACAAAACGATCTGAGAGTCATGATAA
Organism: Pissodes strobi; assembly: GCA_016904865.1. Classification (NCBI taxonomy): domain Eukaryota; kingdom Metazoa; phylum Arthropoda; class Insecta; order Coleoptera; family Curculionidae; genus Pissodes; species Pissodes strobi. The sequence continues at coordinate 17,556 of MU192736.1, read as the reverse complement.
CCTCAGACTTAACCACATTCTGAAGATTGCCAAAAAAGCCAATTCATTTGTATACCTCATTAAACAAGCATTTAAAGGCCACTCAATAGAAATGATAGGCAAACTATACAAAAGTTATATTCGACCAAAGCTTGAGTATGCTTTCTCAGTTTGGAATCCATATTATGTCAAAGACGTAGAGGTTTTAGAAAAAATATAAAGAAGAGTTACAAAAATACCACCAGAGTTACGAGACCTTCCATACAAAGAAAGATTGACAAGACTAAAACTAACAACTTTGAGGGAGAGAAGACATAGAGGAGAATTAATTGCAGGTACACTAGAAAGTATCGCGGAAAATTTCTTCTATGGTATATTAAGCCTTAGAAACTAGGAGAGCCTTTACTTTCCGAAATATTTTGAGATTAGAGTTCAAAACGAGGTTAGATGTGTTGTTGATTGCAGTATCTGCTCCCTTTTTAACGCGTGTAAAAGTTCAATTTAATTATCGAATTTAGTATCAAATTGTGTGGTTTTAAATAACGCGTCTAACGAACGACAATTTGTGAAAATCAGTGATTTCCTGTTGGAATAATCGACGAAAATTCCAAGGCTATTACCAAAACTGTGCGTATAAACATTTAAGCTTGTTATCAGCACATTCCTTAAAGGATTTCGAAAGCTTTAATTATCAGTGGAGCGGATTTTGACTTTATAACTGTGATTTAAAACTACTGTGATAAAACTATTGAATAAAAAATTAGTAAAAAATTTATATTTAAATGCTGTGCAAGCAAGGCATACAGTTATTATTGTTGCATTTCTTGTTCGCATATCTTTCATCCAAGCTGCCGGGAAAGGGATTTTAAAACACATTTAAAAGTAAGTGATCAAAAAATTTTATGTTCAAAAAATTGTCAAAATGCATATGAAAATGGTCAGCTGCCCAATCCAATCTCTGATGAATTGGACAGAGTAAAAAAGGAAAATCAGTTGCTTAAAATACAACTAGCTGAAAAGAATGATTATGCTGATCATGACAAGGATGCAATTATAAGAGATTTAGAGCTTCAATTGACTAATGTAAAATCTACTTCAAACAGCCTGCAAGTTGATTTAAACAGACAAAGAAAAAGAACACAGGAGTTTGAAGATGAAGTGTGTGAATCTGAAAAACAAATTATGATGTGTAAGGAGGAGAAAATTGCTCTCGAGGAATCGCTTAATAATTACAAAGATAAAATTCTCAACTTCGAAAAAGAGTTAAAAGAAGTCACGACCTTAAACCGAAGCATGATAAACTCTATTAGGGTTCTCCAGATGGAAAACAACGCATATAATAATGAAATATGCTCTCTGAAATCTCAGTTAGAGGGGCAAAAGATAATAGAGCAAGTGACCATTCACTGCTATCATTTCCTGTGACCAGAGGAATGTCTCCATTGCAAAGAAGCCTGCTGGGTCAGTGAAGATTCTTATACTTGGTGACCAGACTGTTAGGTTTCTAGACAAGGGACTTCGACGTGACTTGTGGTCATCAGCTGAAATCTTGACTATCATAAAGCCTGACGCCTTCAGCAGGAGTGTATTGGAAGATTTGGGTAATTTAGTGAGTGACTTTGCAGACAACGATTTTGTTATTATTGGTTAAGGTTCTGATGCAGGTAGATACCCAAGCATTCGTTTTATTAATTACGCATTAAAATCCTGTCTGCAAACAAACATAATATTTTTGTCTCCTGTCACCTTACAAAATAAGAATGCTCACAAGGTTTTATATTTTAATTCTAGGCTTAAGAGATTTGTTGAATATGTAGATAGATTTACCGAAAATCATACTTTGTTTTTTAATTCTTGTTTATTTATTGTTATTAAAATTTATTAAAAACAAGAAACGAAAGATGTCTAACTTAGTTCATGTTAAATGTTGTCCCAAAAGTATTCAAGAAGGATTTTGTTTCAACGAAAACCAGAACATAACTATTGTTGATACTGAATTGGCAAATGAGTCTGAAGCAGAGGTTGGTCGGGTGAATTCTCGGAGTATTTCGGGTTCTTTTTCAGAGACAGTTCAAAATTAAGTGCTTTATTATTAAATATTCAATCTATTAGAGCCAAAGTAAGTGAACTAGAACTGTTTCTGGAGGAATTGAATTATTCTTCAATTGTTCTGATAACAGAGCACTGGTTACGGTTGGAGGAACCCATTTATATCAATAATTATCAGGTTGTAGCCGAGTTTTGTAGATCAATCTATTCACATGGCGGTACTATGATACTTGTACATGAAGACTGTATGACTAGTAATAAGTTTAGGTTTAAGAGGGTGGACAAATATGTAGAGTTTTGTTCTGAAATCAATTTTGAGTGTTGTGTCATCTGTTCTGAAATTTTAAATTTGTATATAGTATGTGTATATCGTTCCCCCGCTTCTTGTGTTTACACCTTTCTTTTAAAGCTGGAATCTGTTTTAAGTGCTTTGCCTCCCTGTGCATCTATTGTTGTGGCTGGTGATTTTAATATTAATTACGCTGATAAGAATTTGCAGGTGGTTAAATATCTCCAACATTTGTTGACTTCTTTTGGCTTGGAAAACCATGTGGACTCCTTTACCAGGATCACTCAAAGATCTGCCTCTATGTTGGACTACTAATCTTGGAAAAAGAACGTCTTGCTCTGTCTTAACAGCCGGTTTATCGGACCATGAGGCGGTACTTTCTAGAATTGATGCATCAGGTAATGACAAAACATGGTCGCATTTTTTCTAGGAGTAATTTTCTAAAGTTCTTTGGTGCATGCTCAAATATGGACTGGGGTAGATTAAGTCAGTCGGGTGATGAAAGGGATGCACTAACTTTGTTTCATAGTCAACTCATAGGGGTTTTCGAAAGACACTTTCCTATTGTGACACTAAAGCAAAAATCAAAAAAATCCTGGATGACCAAGGGACTGAAAGTATCGGCAAGAAATATGCGGTGTTTACATTGTCTAAGGAAGTTTGCCCTCAACAATGATTTCTTTATAAATTATTTTAATACTTATCGGAGAATCTACCAAAAATTAATTAAAGTTTTTATGAGTATAGGTTAAAGAATTCATCTAACATGGAAAATTGTTAACTCTTTAAGAGCAAAAAATACATACAAGAAGAATGTCTCCAAATTGGATGCAGATGTTATTAATTCATTTTACTGTTCAATCGCTTCTCAACTCGCCTCAAATATTCGTTAACTTAAACAGTTACTGTAAGGAGGTTACTGCTGAGTTTTGTGGAATTGAAATTTCAGGTTCATGTGTAATTGTCTGCCTATACAGGTCCGGTAATGGTAACATGCAGGAATTTTTGTCCAATTTGAAGATCTTATTTGCATTCTGTCCTCTTTTAATATGGAGGTTCTGGTTGAGGAATATACAAGAGTATGTAGCTCCGCTGGCACATGCATTGACAACATACTAACAAATATCACTGGTGACGGTGTGCAAGCAAGTGTTTTGGATCCATGTCTTTCTGACCACTATGGTATTGATTTTAATGTTTCTTTTTCAATAAGTAAATCCCAATTACCAAATGGTGAGTGCAGGGCTTATAAGAGGTACATTACAGGTAGGGGCTTGAATAAATTGCTTGAGGTGCTCCAAGCCACAGACTTAACAAAGTTTTACAGTTGCAGTTCTGGTGAATGGTTATCTGCGTTTTTAATCAATGTATATAAAGACGGTATTCACGAATGTTCCCATTAAAAAAAACCTCTTCAAAGGGACGAAAAGAGCCCATTTCTTGGTTTAATGATGATATTAAAAAAATGAGAAACACACTTCATGCACTTAAAACAGTAGCCGATCATTATAGAGATGAGACTAGCACTAACGCCTATAAATCTTACAAAAAAGAATATAGAAAAAACATTAATTCTTCAAAATGCATAGCCTATTCCACTTACTTAACTAATTCAACAAATATTACTAAAGACTGCTGGAAAATAATAAATTATGAATCAAATAAAAACAAGCCAATGGTGAAATCACAAATATCAAACGAAGATTTTAATGAATTCTTCTCAAATATTGCTGAAAAAATTATCCAAGACTTACCAAGTCCCAATATAAATGATTCAGATGTCATTATACCTGTCTGCTCAAATTCTTTTTTCTTAGGCCCTGTGTCCCACCAAGATGTAGAACACGCGATCAGAGACCTAAAAAACTCTCCTGCTCTCGATATTTATGAGTTAAGCAGTAAGATAATTAAGGCCACAAAAGCATTTCTCGTTCCAACTCTAACCTATCTCTTCAATTCTTGTATAGCGGAGGGCGCCTTTCCATCATATTTAAAATCCGCCAGAGTTGTGCCTATCTTTAAACAGAAAGGGAGCAAGGAAAATCCAGAGAACCATCGACCAATTTCCATCCTGCCCATATTTGGAAAAATCTTCGAGATGCTGCTCAAGCCCAGGCTGGTTAAGTTTATTGAAAGGAATATGATTCTCAGTCCCTGTCAGTTCGGGTTCCGACCAAATCATTCCACTATCCAAGCTGTTATGCAGCTGGTGGGCAGCATAGTGGAGGGCTTTGAAGAGGGTGAAATTGCAGGTATTACGCTGTGTGACCTCAGCAAGGCCTTCGACTGTGTTGACCACCAGAGGCTTCTGTTTAAGTTGCAACATTATGGGTTTAGGGGCACAGCACTGAGGTTTCTGGAGTCATATCTGTCTGACAGACTACAATTTGTAGGCCATGGCTGTGATATGTCAGGCCCTCAGAGAGTATCATATGGTGTCCCGCAAGGCTCAATTCTGGGACCTCTCCTATTCATACTATATATTAATGACTTATCATACTTCCTTGGGCTAATTCTCTGCATACTTTTTGCAGATGATACAACCTTGATCTCAAAAGCCTCAAGTCTCCAATTATTAAACACCAAAATGACTGCACTACTAGAGAAGGCAAAGGAGTGGTTTAATCTAAATAAACTTAGCATGAACGCGCAAAAAAATCAAAAGCTCATTATTTCTTCAAATCCTCGTATACTCTCTGACGACTCCGTCAAGTTATTGGGCATAACTATCGATGACAAACTAAATTGGCACCGGCACATAGATCAACTCTGTCGAAAACTGTCCACAAATATATTTCTTCTTAGGAGGCTAAAACACTTTGTAGATGAACCAACTTTGCTTACTGCCTACTATGCGTTTTTCTACAGTCATTTATCATATGGCATTTTACTCTGGGGAAATTCTGGTAATGCTGTTAGAGCTTTTCGTCAGCAAAAGCGAGCAGTTCGAATTATTGCTGGGGCAGGTTTCAGGGACCATTGTAAACCTCTATTCGTTTTTTATAGACTTTTAACTCTACCAAGTTTGTTTATATATAAGTCTCTGGTGGAGATTCATGGTAACAAGGGAAACTTTTCAATGAATGCAGACATTCATGAACACAACACCAGAGGTGCAAACCAACTAAGGCCCAAGTTGCTCCGTCTGCAAGTTTCAAAAAATAATTCTCTTCTGCTTAATGCATATAATAAGCTTAATACGACCACCAAGAGTCTGAATCTGATAAAGTTCAAGTCTGTTGTGAAAAACTATCTGCTGGATTGTGCATTTTATAGCATATCAGAGTATATGGTCGCACCCTTGTCCATATAGGTTTTTAAATAGTGTCAATTTTGTTTGTTTTAATTTTATTTGTTTCATTTTGTGTTTCACTGTGTTTAGTTAGGTTATTTTAATTATAATTGTGACCCAATTGGGTACCTTCAGAAATATTTAATCTTAGTCTTAATTAATTTTATCATGAAATGTTTTTAAAATTCTTTAGGATATAATTGGTTTTAGACCATTTTAAACTGACTTGTGCAAACAAAAATTTTGTAATGCATGTAATATATTTACTTTACTTTACTTTACATTTGTAGATGGAGTAAATGATTCATTCACCACAAACACATTTCCTGATTGCCTCAAACAAGCAATTATTGTTCCTATTCACAAAGGTGGGGACTATAGCAGTCCTTCCAATTTTCGACCAATCATGTCTAAAATTGTTGAGAGGTTGGTGAGCGTGAGAATGATATCTTTTTTGAATAGATTTAACGTTCTCAGCTCTGATCAATTTGGGTTTCGGGAAGCCAGGAGCACGGGTGATGCCATTTTTAATCTTCTCCAATTCCTTTATGATGTACTCAACTCTGGTGATGTTGCTGCAGCAGTGTTCTGTGATATATGCAAGGCTTTCGACTGTGTAGATCACAGAATTCTGTTGTGGAAGCTGGAGAGATATGGGTTTAGAGGGACTTCTTTGGGGTGGTTCAGCTCGTATCTATGGGGTCGCTTCCAAAAGGTTAATTTTGGTGGTCAATTCTCAGAGGAACTGCAAAATATCGCAGGTGTTCCCCAGGGTTCTGTCTTGGGGCCACTATTGTTTCTCCTTTACATTAATGACCTCCCTTCACTCCCCATAAGAGGAAAGTTTACTATGTTTGCGGATGACACCACCATCATTTGGCATGGAAATCATGTTGATCAACTGAAGGTGTCTTTGGATGCTGATTTACTGAAGATTAAAGAATGGTGCAATGCAAGTCGTCTTTGCTTCAATACCTCAAAGACAAACCATTTGAGTTTTAAATGTTCCATGAATTCAAACGCAATCAATGAAGAGCCTGTTTTAACAGAACAGTCAACCAAGTTTCTGGGCCTCACAATAGATTGCAGACTCAAGTTACAGGAGCACATAATTATGCAGCAGAGTGTCATCAGGTTGCTATGCCCTTCGAGTGATTTCTATGAACCTATACTCTTACATGGCAAAGAATGCCTATCATGCTCTTGTGGAGTCACATCTATCTTATGGAATTTGCTTCTGGGGCTCATGTGCTCAGTATCTCTTTAACATTGTGCTCCAAAACTCTATGATATTCTTTTGCCATAAATCCTCCATTGACTGTTTTGCCAAAACCTTATGTTCCAGTTCGGCAATTTGTCTTTTTTGTTCACTGTTTTCCTTCGCCAGTCGATCGATTACCAAATTTAATTCATTTTCAATCATAGTGGAAGAATTTTCATGCACAGTGAGATTCCTTTTATCTTGTATTTCTTTTTCAAGCTGTCTTTGAATACGTATCTTTTCTAACTTAGTAATATCTAAATCAGCTCCAACGTATCCTTATTCAATTTAGTATTGTCTCGTTGTAGGCCTTGAATTCGTTTATCAGATCTCTCTACTTGAGCCTGTAATCTGGCAATTCTTTCATAAAGTCCTTGTACAGTACTACTGTATTCCACCTCGACAGCAAGTGCACTTTTCTGAATGTTTTATTTGTCCCTTGACATATAAAATTATTTAATATAATTTTTGTGCATAAAAAATGTGTTAAGTATAATTTTTAAAGGACTTTTGAAATAAACTATGCAAGAGATTTACATTAAACAATAAATAAACATTTCCTCCCAATACGGAAAGCTCGACTGGAAAATACAATTACCACCGAGATATGCTCATCTTAAATGGGATAAATTGAAGAACTTAAAAACAAATAAAGGGTCATTCACCATCGTAATTATACGTTATTGACCCCCAAGAAAATTAAAAATTTTAATTTATTTTCCTTTGACTCCGTCCATATCAACATTTAATAATTGCAATCCTGAACAGTCCGTAACACTAAACAGATAAAGAGAGACAAATGTTAGTTGATTTCCAACTTCCCAAAATATCACATACTTTTGGCTTAGCAAAAATAGCATACAGTGGCGAATTTCGAACATAATAGTGCATCCGTTCTTTTGTATTCTACTTGTACACTGTACACTAAACACGCGTTCCGCCGTTCACACAGATCCTTATGTGCCTCTGCTAACAACACTTGCTTTTCCTTGACGATTTCTTCTTTTCCCTTAAATTCACTACGTCTTTCTGGTCGTTTTGTCGCTCTCTCATTTCTAGTTTCGACCTGTAACAAAAATAGTCAGTACAACCAGCCAATTTACATAAACCCAACATCTTACCTTAATACCAGTCTGGTTATTGACATAAACATTTCCTCTACATTAATATTGTCCTTTGCCGACGTTTCGAAAAGTTGAATGTTCATTGTATCTGCGAATCTTTGAGCATCTTCAGTTAATACCACTTTTCGATCTGGAGTATCATTTTTGTTACCCACTGAAAAAAAAGTAAGAAAAATGCACATGTCACATTTAGTTAACTATCAGTTTTATGGATGATAAATAAAATGATAGACATCTGAAGTGTGACTCTTTGATACTTGGAGCAGTACCTTAATGCATCTTCCTTAATAATATCAAAGCCTTTGGTAAAAATCTTTGAAACTTACCTAAAACTCTATTGACTACTTCACAATTCTGATCTATTTCATGTAACCACCTTTTCACATTCGCAAATGTTTCTCCGTTAGTTACATCATACACTATCACTACTCCATGTGTACCCCTGTAGTATCTACAAAAATAAAATATAATAACTAGTTACAAAATGGCCACAACAACCCAATCATATCAATTACTTACGTGCTAGTAATGGTTCTAAATCTCTCCTGACCAGCAGTGTCCCAAATTTGCAATTTGACCTTTTGCCCATCGATACTGACAGTCTTAATTTTAAAATCTACCCCTATTGTTGTTATGTAGCTTCCAGTGAAAGTATTATCTGAGAAACGTAGAAGTAGGGAACTTTTGCCCACACCTGGAATTTACAAATATTTGGCCACACAATTTAAATGAAGTCTCTCTTCGAGTCCCAATGAATAAAAATATTTACTTATTATTTTTCAAATGTAAGAGTACAGGTTAGAAAGTAGTAGTAAGTAAATGACTCATCATAGTTTGAATAAAGGATGAATAAAAACAAGAGCTATAAAATGATAATATGTATCATATAACGTTAGAGCATGTAGCCGATTTATTAATTAGTTAATTAACTAGGAATTATCACAAAAGATAAGACATTCTATAGATTTTGAATCTATGCAATTGACTAGTGCAAATAACAGTATATTAAATTACTAAACCCACACCAACAGAGCATAATCAGCCACCCACCGGAAGTATACCGCATTCCTGGTAATTCTGAAGTTAAATTTAAAATTTTTCTCTAAATTACTTTCAAACCCCGCCCCAAAAAGGCATACAATACTCACCACTGTCTCCAATTATCAACAACTTGAACAAATGGTCGTAATCACGGGCCATTTTTGTTTTCACCTACCGTTTACAGATGTGTTTGGAAGCTATTTTGGCATTAAAATCTAATTTTTAAGCACTTCCTGTTTGAGTAAAACAGAAATTATAGTATTTTTGTTAAATTAAACAGGACGATGACAAAACTTGGACATTTGATGGGCTGACGTAAATTGGGAACTGTCAATGTCAATGGTGTCAACAATTGGCACGAACATCAACGGTGGGGTTAAATCATATGAGACCAACTGCTCTGCCGTCGCAAGACTAGTAGGAAAAGAAGACGTTGCCCGTAACACATCAGTGGGCTTCAGAGATGCGCGCGCAGTACATTATTG
>MU192735.1:13921-27564 GCA_016904865.1 Pissodes strobi | reverse complement strand
GCAAATCAAAAATCTATAAAATTTAAATAGGAACCTATTCTTGTTTTAAAAACATTCTCAGAATTACCGAAGAGATCAACATCAAAAATATTTATCTGGTTGAACCATCTACATACCCTATATAAAGGAGCCTTATTACACAGATTAGTCAAACTGACTGGAGGATAAAACAGGTGATGTCTCCTGGTGTTGGCAGGAGGTGCACAGAAAGGTAACTGGCTTAAAAGTGTAGAACAATCCACTTTATTATTGCACAGCCTGTATAAAAGCACCTGACCAGGTAGAATAGTGTTGAGCTTTCGTGATAAATAATTGAATCTGCCCAGGAGACATTCCTGCTCAATACCTCTCTCGGGGTATACCCCATCAACTTTAAAGGAGAGATATTTCAAAAACCTACGCTGTACAAACTCTAACCTATTAACATAAACATTGTAAATGGGAAACCACAGCACAGAGCCATACAATACCTTAGACCTAACCAGAGAATCATACAGTACAGTCAAACTAGACATGTTTTCAAACTGCGAACAAGATCTAACCAGAAACCCAAGGGATTTTAAAGCGGAGCCAGTGACCTGAGTTATGTGCTTGCTAAATGTAAGCTTCTTATCTACTTCAATCTCTTACCGAACTGCAGTCAAGCAACTGGGAGCCATTGAGAGTATAAGGAAATAGGATCTCTTGATTCAGGATGGAAATAGTAATTTTTTGGCACTTAGAGCAGTTTATGGGTAATTTGTTTCGTTCACACCACTCACGGACCGTATTCATATCCTCCTGTAGCCTTAGATAATCATCCAGGCAATCTGTGATGCAAAAAAGCTTCAAATCATCCGCGAATAAAAGGCAATCGCACTCAACAAGGTCCACAATATCATTGATAAATAAACTGAATAACGCATTGGGGCTAAGTTACTACCCAGGGGTGTACCACTTGACGCTAAGTAAAACGCTGATTTTAGCCATTGTATTCAACATAATGAAGTCTATTTTTTAAATAAGAAGTGAGAAATGCAACAAGATTGGGATGAAAACCAACCAATGCCAACTTTCGAGCTAAGAAACCATGATCCAGCCGGTCAAAAGCCTTAGAGAAGTCTGTGTACAGTACATCTAGCTGCCTTCACTTATTAATTGCTTGATATGCTATTTGCAGAAAGCATGCCATATTAGTAACCGTAGATCTTCTTTGAAAAAAGCCATGTTGTTTTTCTGAAATTATATGTTTAAGTTGATAAGACAATTTGTCATGCATACAGACTTCAAAGGCCTTCGAAAAGTTAGAAAGGATTGAAACCGGTCTATAGTTTTCTATGCTGCTACGATTGCCACTCTTTAGCTATTTTTCACTTATCAGGGAACGTATTTGTTCTAAGAGATAAGTTAAATATCGACAAAAATGGTGCAGCTAACACCAATGCACAGTCGCGTAAAAGAAATGAGGTTACCATATCAGGGCCAGCAGTCTCTTTATTTTTTAATTTCTTTAAGGCACTTATAACATCTGCCTCAGTGACATTCTGGAGTAAGATACTATCCGACCTGCTGACATTATATTTCTGGTGAGGACTCGCATCAGATTTAACATAAGCGCTTTTGAAAAAGTCGGAGAAGGCGTTTACAATATTTTCAAGACCCTCCACACTGGAATCATCATAGATCATAGAACCAGGTATACGTGAAGAGTTTTGTTTAAGGTGGATAAATTTCCAGAATTGTTTAGGATCACTCTTAATAGATGCCTCAGTCTTAGATGTATACTCCTTATAGGCAAGATCAAACTTTGCCTTAACCACCCTCCTAGTACTCCTAAAATCCTCATAATCAGCAGTACTCTTAGTGCGGAGCCATTTTTTATGTTGGGTAGACTTTAAACCTAGCAATTTCCTAATTTCGGATAGGATAGGAAGATTTATGCTTGTGACTGTGAAACAAAGGAACGGCCAAATCAAAAATTTCATAAATCCTCACATAAAAGGTGTCAACTGCCTAATTAGCATCTGAATAAGAAGACAGAAAAGCCTAATCTACTTCAGAGACAAGCTGGTACAAGTAAGGAAAGTTGACCCTGCGAAAGTTATATTTACGACATTCAGGATTAGAAGGGAACACGATGTTCAACAAAATATTAATAGCAGGATGATATGCATCTTCAGTGACGAGTGGCTGGTCCCCCCTTTCCACAGAACACTGAAACTTAGAAAGGACCAAAACCAGCAAGCTACCACTGCAATTTAGGACATTATTAAACTGGGCTAGATCAAAAAACGCCATAAAATCCCTCAGGGCTGCAAGCTTTGGGTTTAAATCACAGACATTATCCAGCACAAATCTCACATTAAAACCACCGAGCAGTACAATCTCCTGGTCCTCAATTACCCTAAATGATGAGAGGTAATCAAAAAGAACCAGATAGTCATCCAAAGGTGAATTAGGTTGCATGTAAATAACAAAAACAAAGATATTTGAACTCTCAACACCAACTTTGCAACCAACAATATCCACTGCAGGAAGACTGATTTCAAAGTCCTTCAAACTAATTCTGACTGTGGACAATTCATGTCTCACAGCTAGCAGAACTCCACCTCCTCTCTTAATACCAGGAGCCTTAAGATTTCGGTGCATACGATAGATTGTATAGTTGCTGCTAAAAAGTTCCAGGTCATGCACACCATCCTGAAGTCAGGTCTCTGATGTGCACACAAGCTGATATTCACCACTAGATACGGCCCTATAGAATTCATACGTCTTGCTATTCAGTCCAAGAACATTTTGATAAATATAGCAGAGATATTCCCACTGGACAAGGTTGCTAGTTTTTCTTGTTCCCGGTGACTCTGCGTGGAGACAATCTTATGTGTACCATTAGAGTGGATTGAAGTTCAATTTTCAAATTGCGATATTCCTGTTGCTGTTTGGGAGTCTTATCCATATTGACAGAGATGTGCCTTAGATCAGGATTTCTTCTAAGTTTCAGGGCATTATGAGTGACCTCTTGAGAGAGGTGAGTAGAACCACACGGCCGAATTTTAGTTTCAACCTGTTTTCCCAAACGGTAGACTCTAATATCATTCTCCGAAAAATCAGACTCAACACACTCCGTGATAACGGTTGTAACTGCTTTCTTAATGTCTTGGATAGATTCAGGGTAATTAAACAACATAAAAATCTTTTTTCTACTCTCCCAGATAATCATGTCTGTTAAGAAAGTAAAAGTATGCCTTGTTAGTACCTGATGCTATCCGCTTCTAAAAATTAAGTCAAAATGCTTCTAATAACCACCAACTAACCTAAACGACCAAAAATCTTTAACTCGATGTTAGAAGAAGTACTTATTTAAATATATCGACGATTTCCTGGTTCTTTTTACATCAATCCATCTGGGTTAATTCTTGAAATAATTTGTAAACGATTCATGTGATTTTTTTGATAAGCAGCCAGGTTTTAGAAACCTTTCAGCGATCATTTTGTTTACCAAAAAAGTTAATTCTTCATCAAATGTATAAATGATTGATAAATAACCGTGTTAAACAAACCTTAAACAAGTAATTAAAATAGGTAGTGAAATAAAGCGTTGATTGTTCATTAAATTTCTAAATGATTCGCGCATCTTATTGATAAGCGACCATTTTGAACAAACCTTAAACAATGTAGTACCAGATGGGTGATTAATTCTAGGAATTTAATGATACCCAACCATGTTTAGGGAACCTTAAACTAGGGAAACAAGTAGATAACATACGCAGTAAACTATTTTGCAACAGGGTTGATCCTGATAAATAACCATGGTTAAGAAACCATAAATTAGGTAATAAAGTATATTGTGAGCTATATCCGATGTACTGTAATTATCATTTCCAATATTATTGAGTTTTAGACTAATTTGCATAGGATTCGCGTAACTTATTGATAAACAACCATGTTAACATGCAACTTTAAATTACAAATTAAAGAAGATAGTGAATGATTTCGAACTTGATGCGCCCTGCCAATGTTTATTTTACATCGGCACTGACTCTTCGTTATATTTTTCAGTTATTTTGTTACTTATTGACAGGCAACCACGTTTAAGAAACTTGAGTTTTATGTACCCGGTCATGGTTTATTTAATAACAGGGTTGGTTCTTCGTTAAATTTCTGGCTGGCGATAAGCAACCATGTTAATTAAGCATTGAATTAAAGTAGGTTGTAAGTTATATATCCTTTGATTGACATTTTTTGTGCTAAAAACAGTGCATATATAGCTATTAAAATTGTAGGGTTTTAATTATGGAAGCCAAAGAGAAACGAAGCGATTGTCTTCATTTTTACGAGCCATTGAGGAACGTAAAAGTGACCGTTAACCTCTTAAAACCCGTCAGCATAGATAAATATTCAGCGTGACACGATCGAAACGAATTTAAATTCAGGCATTTGCACCAGGAAACGCCGAACCGTGATTGGAAGGTTTTATTTCAGCGAAGGGAAGAAACCGTGACTAATTCGATCCGGTGACAAGTGGTAGTTACTTTTCGAAAACAATATGTTGTATAATTAGCACGTGTGCGCCTCATGAAAGTTTATTTATGAAGATCGAACATGGATCGGAATAAAAATAAATTATTGAATTCGGTCAATCACACAGGATACGGCAAACCGTGATCAGGAGAGTTTTAGTCCGAGGAAGGAAGACACTATGACTAATTTGCAGAATAGTAATAAACAACGTTACGCAACTCGCTGATGACTTTAAGGAAATTACCGAATACAATAATTAAAATGCTTAAAATAAAAATCGACGAAAACATAATATCAAATAATGTAATTAATTGGGGGGCTTCAGAACTAATAATATGTGTACCTATGCGTGTGAAGCTAGCGAGCGCTTTCTTCTTCCAGCATCTTTATGCTTCAAAACCAAGTGATGTAAAGTAAAAAAAAATAACCGCGGTTGCCAAAAAATTTTTACGATTAACGCGGTACAATTGCGCGGACTTTTTGTCGCAAGTCGGTTTTGCCTGACAAACAAATTATTAACCATGCGGTTAAACGAGAATAAAATAAATTAGAAAACCATCGTATAAACGATTATATAAAAATCTCTTCGATAGAAAAGAAATGGTTCCATAAATCGTTTTATTAATTAAGCTGCTGTAACATGTTTCACGTCTTTTATAGCTGCTCGAATTCGAGTTACAAACTGTCAAAAAAATCAAATTTCAAAAATTAATCGTTTTCAAATTTAGCATGCAAAAAAATATAAGTATAGTAACCAAATAATATTTTTTTTTTTCTTAAAATCTCCTATTTCTATTTTTGGCACTCCCCATACGTACTACATTAAATACAGCCGTTTCAATAGTAGCTTTTCATTATACGCCAGTTGTACTTTTAGACGGGTTCTTTAATTATGTTCTTCACACTTTAAGCCGATTGGCGTAATTTAGTGATAAGCAACCATGTTTATTAAACTGTAAATTAAGGTGGACAGTAAGTTTAATGTTGGATTGATTTTTCAATGCATTTCTAAGTGATTCGTGTAACTTACTCATACGCGACCCGCGACCATATGTAACAAATTTATATCAAGAAAGTGAGCCATATGTCTATTAATCAACAGGGTTAATTCTTCGTTAGATTTGTTAAGGACTGTGTAACTCATTGATAGGCAACCATGAACTTTATAAAAGTAAATCAAAGTTTGATGTAACCGGCGAATATTTGTACTATAACAGTGCTAATTCGTCTTCACATAGCGTATCTTACTACTGATAAACATTTTGACTTAAAGAAGATGGCTATTCTTTATTTAACGACCGAGTTGATTTGTAAACCAATGATTCGTGTGACTTATTGATAAGCAGAGTGAACCAAATTCGAGAAAACCCTATTTCGAACTTCCAGTATTTAGTTTACGTTAAAATATGTGATTGGTGATAAGCAACCATGTTTATCTAATACTAAATGGATCCGATCAGTCTTTATATCTAAACAGGATTGATTTTGAATTCGTAAACTATACGTGCAACTTACTGATAAAAAACCATGTTTAAGACATTTAAAGCAAAATAGTGAGCTATGTATGTCTATTGTAGTATAACGTACCCGGGTCGATTCAATATAGTTGAATCAGTTAAGTAAAATTGTGCTTTGTTTTTGTTTTGCCAATGATCGTCAAATTAGACTAAAAAGAAATGGATTAAAGAGGACCAATACCTACGTTGTGTTATTGTCTTGCACAATTTTACTCACTCATTATGCTCTTCAACGTAACACATTTAGGGAAATTTGAGGGAAAGGTGCGTCATGTAAATCAAACCACAGATTCCTAATACGCCTAATTTATTAAAGAAAAGCGTGCCGGACTCAGCCTGGAATTCACGAGGGGAAAGAGTACGGCAGAGAAACCCTCGATCTTAATTCCTAAACCGAATTATGCTGTATAATCTATTAGTATTATAATTAATTGAATTTCTGTCTCCCGTACCACAATTCGCAGTTCCACACTCGCAACAATACATTTAAAACTGAAGAGGTGTTTGTTAGTTAACCAGACGCCGCTGGTAGGTACTGAGGTCCTGGATTACGGAGGCTACCCAGCTATTTAGTTGCAAATATGGGACAATACCATAGTATAGTTTTATACTTAACTCTAGAATGATCATTATATTTATAACTAGGATATTCTCCCGTCAGGGTAGGAAATGGTTAGTATAGATTCATCAAGGCCCTTGTGTACTCTCTCACTCATTCTAATATTAAAACCCTAGCACGAAAAGACAGCAAATAATACATTTTATGTATTCACTTAAAGCAGTGTTGTTCACAGCATAACACGATTTCATTAAATATGTACACAGGTTATGTCATCAGATATGAATTATCCATGAAAATAGAAGAAATATTTATGCAAATTATGTTTATAACAATATCCAAATATATATACATGTTATGTCATCAAATATGAATTATCCATGAAGATAAAGAAATATTTATGCAAGTAATGTTAATAACAATATGAAAATGTATGCACATGTTAGACCATCAAATATTAATTATCAATGAGATTACTAGAAATATTTATGCAAATTATGTTAATAACAATATGAAAATGTATACACATCTTAGGCCATCAAATATTAATTATCAATGAGATTAGTACAAATATTTATGCAAATTATGTTAATAACAATATGAAAATGTATACACATGTTAGTCCATCAAATATTATTTATCAATGAGATTAGAAGAAATATTTATGCAAATTATGTTAATAACAGTATGAAAATGTATACACATGTTAGTCCATCAAATATTATTTATCAATGAGATTAGAAGAAATATTTATGCAAATTATGTTAATAACAATATGAAAATGTATACACATGTTAGGCCATCAAATATTATTTATCAATGAGATTAGAAGAAATATTTATGCAAATTATGTTAGTAACAATATGAAAATGTATACACATGAGGCCATCAAATATTAATTATCAATGAAAATAAACGAAATATTTATGCAAATTATGTTAATAACAATATTAAAATGTATACACATGTTATGCCATCAAATATTAATTATCAATGAAAATAGAAGAAATATTTATGCAAATTATGTCAATAACAGTATCAAAATATATACACATGTAATGCCATCAAATATTAATTATTATCAATGAAAATAGAAGAAATATTTATGCAAATTATGTTAATAACAATATCAAAATATATCCATATGTTATGCAATTAAATATTAATTATCAATGAAAAGAGAAGAAATATTTATGCGAATTATGTTAATAACAATATCAAAATATATACACATGTTATGCCATCAAATATGAATTGTCAATGAGTATAAAATACATAATGGTACAAATTATTATAATAACAATATTATAACTTTCATTTTACCGACTTGTAATGACATAATATTGCAACACAGAAGCAAAACAATTCGCCAAAACAAACCGTACACTCCGATGACTTCTGACCCTCTCTATTTTTCGTTCTCCAGCAATACCTTTCGGATCTCCTCCAAAAAACCTCGCAAAAACTCGACTTCAATTTATGACATGTTTTTATCTTTTACATGTATAAGGGGTGTCTCAAAATATACACATATATAGGGTGTCTCAAAAATTAATGTATCAGGTCCAATGAAATAGTATTTTAAAAATGTGGGTTATCTCACTATAAACTGCCAACGATTATTTATCAACAGAATTGATTCCTCGTTAGATTTGTAATAATTTTGTAACTTATTGATAGGCAACCATGAACTTTATCAATCAAATCGAAGTTTGATGTAACCGGCGAACATTTGTACTATAATGGCGTTAATTCATCAGTCATCAGATTTGTACCTAACATTTTGTATTTCAAGAAGTTGGCCATTGTTTATTTAACGACGGGGTTGATTTGTTAGCCAATCTGTAGATGATTCGTGTGACTTATTAATATTATTAATAAGCAACCATATTTAAGAGCTCTAGAAGAATGAACTAAATTAGAAGTTTTGAAAATTTGTAAGGTATTAGTGATAAAGCAACCATATTTATTTGGTACTTAATGTATCCGGTTAACGTTTATACAATAAAAGGGTTGATTTTTCAATAAAATTATAGCGATTCATGTAACTTCTGCTTCTTCAAGTGCCTATTCGTTCGGAACATTGGCGATCATCCTGGGTATGATGACTTTGTTCACGGCTGCTCTAAATAGTTCGGTGGTAGTTTTTAGAACCATGTTCTTAGTTCTTAAGCTATAATATTCTCCTTCTTCCTGCTGGTCTTCTGCCTTAAACTTTCCCTTGTAGAACGGACTTTAAAAGGTGATATTTGCTTTCGTTCCTCATATTATGTTCGAGGTACTCAAGCTTCTCTTGATGGTGTTCATTACTTCCAAGTCCTTCTTCATGCTCTCCATCACTGCCTTGTTGGTCACTCTGTCCACCAATGATATTCTCAGCATCCTCCTGTAAAGCCACATTTCGAAGGCTTCGAGTCTTCTTTGTGCTGCCTCGGTTAATGTCCATGACTCCATCCCATTGAAAAGAATCGAGAAAATATAGCTTCGGAGGAGCCTGATTTTGATGTCGATGTTGAGGTGACTTTTAAACAGTTTAGCCATTTGGTTGAAGGTGGCCCTTGCTTTCTCTATTCTACACCTGATATCCTGTGAGTGGTCCCAATTATCATTGACCATGGTTCCCAGATAGGTGAACTACTCTGTCTATTGGTGTTGTTGATCGTTAACCCGTATCTTCTCCCAGTTTCTCTACTGATTACCATGAATTTGGTTTTACTAATGTTAATGTCTAAGCCATAGTTACTGCTGGCGTCTTTTATTTTGTTCATTAGTTCTTGTAAGTTGTTCATGTTGTCAGTGAAAACCACAGTACCATCTGCGTACCGGATGTTGTTCCTTCGTTCTTCATTCAGCAAAATTCCTATGTCGGTATTCTCAAGGACCTCTTTAAAGATTTCCTCCGAGTAGAGATTAAATATGAGTGCCCTGCCTAACTCCTCGAATAATGTTTACTGTGTTGGTTTGCTCTTCCATATTAATTTTAATAGTAGCTGACTGATTCCAGTAAAGATTTCGAATGATCTTTAGATCTTTATCATTCATCCCTGTGTTTATCAAGATGTCTATCATATTTTCGTGTTTTACTCTATCGAACGCCTTCTGGTAGTCTATAAAACATGCAAAAATATCACAGTTCTAACCCCTCCAGCGCTGGAACAAGAGTTGTAGACAGAAAAGTGCATCTCTTGTATCCGCATGCCCTTCATAAATCCAAATTGTGTATGTGACACTCTTGCCTCGCAGATCCTATAGATTCTTCGATGAATGATTTTGAGGAACAGCTTTAGCATGTGACTCATAAGACTAATTGTTCTGTAGTCACCACATGCTTTGGCTCCCTGTTTCTTTGGTAACATTATAAATTCAGAGATAAGCCATCCTTTTGGAATGTTCCCAGTATTGTAGATGCTATTGAAAATGCCAGTCAGGAATGTGATGGACTTATTTTCAAGAAGCCTGAGAAATTTCGAATGTACTCGATACGGATCTGGAGCCTTTCCTTCCCTTAGAATATTAATGACAGCTCTAACTTCCTCTCTCATGATATCAGGTCCTTTAATATCTCCTCTATCCACAATCAACTCTCCTGCATCATTTACAAGTTTTCCTACATTATTCTTTTTGAACTTTCCTGTAACTTCTCTCACCTTTCTATGTACATCGAATCTGCTTTGCAAAAATTCTATTTCTTGGTATTTCTCATCCAATTCTTTTTGTTTGGCCTCTCGAATTTTCCTCTGTATGTACCTTTGTATGTTTTTGTTCGTTGAGGAACTGTTCTTTTGTTTTCTCCGTTCTTTCATAAGGAACAAAATTCCTTTACTCATCCATGATTTATGTTTCGCTCCATCATTCTTCAGGTACCTATCTTTGACATTAGTTATTTTTTCAGCAAATATCATTATTTGTTCTTCTGTGTTATTAGTCTCCTCCGCAATCAGTCTCACTGTATGTCTGCACCCGGGTATATTTTCATGCTTGTGAAGCTGTTTCTATATCTTCGATTTATTAAGATATAATCTATCTGGTTTCGGATCATATGGTCTTTTCCGTCGTCTCTGGGAGAAGTTCAGGTGTATAGTCGTCTATCTGGTAACTTATAGAAGGTGTTTGTTATTACTAAGTCATGTTCGGATACAAATACACTGAGGGTTTCCCCCCTTACGTTTCTAACGCCAAGCCCGTGAGGTCCAATGTGTTTCCCTTCTCTTCCCTTGCCGATTTTGGCATTGAAGTCACCCATTAAGATAAGGTTTTGTTGTTTAGGGAGCTTCTCTACAAGATCTTTAATCTGAGAGTAAAATTCTTCTACTTCCTCCTCTGTGTGATCAGTGGTAGGTGCATATACCTGTATTATGTTGGTGTTCATTGGTGCGTATTCAATAATTGTAGGAGCATGACTCTTTCGATCATAGGCACAAAATTAGTGACGTGACTACCAACATCCTTTCTGATAATCAATCTCACTCCGTGTTCGTGCCTTCCATTAGTTGTTCCAGAATAGTACACTCTATAACTTTCCATCTCACCTCACTCACTCCCTTGTAACTTACTGATAAATAACCATGTTTACGAAATTTAAAGCAAAAAAGTGAGCTATTTATGTCTGTAATCGGTCAACGTTTAGTTATCAACAGGGTTGATTTTTCGTGAGATTTGTTAATGATTTTGTAACTTATTGATAGACAACCAATCAATTGCTGCTAATTCGTCATCAGATTGTACCTAATTGGCGTAACTTATTACTGATAAACATTTTGTACTTAAAAAAGCTGGGCCATTATTTATTTAACGGCGGAGTTCATTTGTTAACCAGTTTGTAAGTGATTTGTGTAACTTATTGATAAGCAACCACTTTTAAGAAATTTAGAAGAGTGAACCAAATTGGGGAGAAACCTATTTCGAAACTTAATGCAACCTTTCAGTATTTATTTTACGTCAAAATTTGTAAGTGATTGATGATAAGCAACCAGGTTTATTTTGGTACTTAATATATCCGGTCAATGTTTATATATAATAACATGGTTGATTTTTCAATAAATTTGTAAGCGTTCGTGTAACTTACTGATAAAAAACCATGTTTAAGAAATTTAAAGCAAATGAGTGAGTTAGGATTAATTCTTCATAAGATTTGTTATTGATTTTGTAACTTGTTGATAGCAACCATTAACCATATCAATCAAATTCAAGTTTGATGGAATCGGCAAATCTTTACTTAATAACAGGGTTAGTTGTTGTCATGTAAGCTATTCAGATAATTTACTGATGGTAATCAACCAGAACGTCTAAGGAACCTAGATAGCAAGTTATTTCAAACTTGAATTGTATTGCAACAGTGTTAATTCGTCATCAGTTTGCACATAACTGAACTAATTTACTGATAAGCAACCATGTTTAAGAAATTTAAAACCGTAAGCTAAAGTCGAGATAGGTTGCAAGCTATTTCGAACTTAATGTAACCCACCGATATCTATTTTACGTTAGGGTTAATTCATCAATACACAGACCTACCTAAAGCTGTATAAAGACCTGTTTGAAGCTATAGCAGACCTGTCTGAAGCTGTATATACTTTTATACGGCTTTTGACAGATCTGTATAAATACAGGTCTGTCTGGCACGAGGAAAAAAAACTATCATTTTCTTCTGTAGATTTGCATGTAAAAGACGTAAAATTAAAGCTACTATTTTCTTTACTTATCTGCTGGGGTGAAAGTGATCGATTCAATCCCAGATCCCATCATCCATATGTTTTACTTTTTTTCCAACTGGTACGTGCCATTATATTTTTGAAATAAATGAAAATGGTAGGAAATTATTCAAATTGCTTCCATGCTCGGTAATAAAATATTAAAATTGCATAGCATTATCTCGGCCTGGTGCTCGCTAATAACTTTGCGCAGCATTTCCGGGAACAGTGAGGTAACCAACCCAAGCGTTCGTGCGGTCTTGCATTTATCTAAAATGGTTATTACGCTCTCGCAAAGATATACCTTTGGCGTTAGTAATGAGCTTGAGGTTTAACCTGCGGCGAAGCAGCAAGAAACTTTATAATTTTCGAACCGCATATGAAGAACTAGAAAATATAATATATATTACACCTGATGTCCGAAATGTTTTAATAATTTATGGGGATTTAATTTTTTATGGTCCATTTGAGTAAAATAGCTAAATATTGACCACTTTACATACGTATTCAGTTAACAATTCTTGTGGTAGATGCACGTTGACCCAGTTACAATGAAATTAAGAAAAAGTCAAGAGTGAATGGTTTCGGTTTTCCATTCATTGCATTCACTTTTCTACTAATGGCTGTAACATATTGAATGTTAGATATATGGTCAAAGCGAAGTATTCATTTTATATTTATAGTTGATTAAACTAGGTAACGTATCGTTTCAAAGTGATCCTGACCCGTAATTATAGTAAAACTAAACGTCAGTTGTTTAATGTTTCTTAAACATAGTGGCCTATAAAATAATTTACAGAATTAAAAGAAAAATCAACCCTGTTGTAAAACAAACATCAAGTTCGAATTAGCTCACTCTTCTGTTTAGAAGTTACACGAATTATTTACAAATATATTGAAAAATGGACCCTATTGTTAAATAAGCATTATTGGTTACACTCAGTTCAAAATAGCTTATAATCTACTTAAATTCAATGTTTAATTAACACGGTTGCATATCACCATGCTGAAAGCTGCATAGGGAGATATAATTATTGAAGATTAAGAAATAATTTAATACTTCTCAATGTTATCGTGAATATTTTCGAAATCTACGTAAAATTTTCTATTATTGATGATATTTTCAAAGACTGACAGAAAATTTGTTTTTTTTTGTCTTGTGTAAGGAAAAGGGTCAATTCTTGTCAAGTTTTAAAACGTGCACAGTACAGTATATTTAAATAATATGAAAAAAGTCGAAGTTTCTCAATATCCTCGTGTACATTTTCGAAATCTACGTCATACATTTTCCGTTTATGATGATATCTCCAGAGATTTTGGTGATAAATTGGAATTTTTTCAATTTGGATAAAGAAAAGGTTTCAATTCTTGTCAAGCGCT
>MU192735.1:1128-13911 GCA_016904865.1 Pissodes strobi | reverse complement strand
TTTTTTCAATTTGGATAAAGAAAAGGTTTCAATTCTTGTCAAGCGCTGATAAGTGCATAGTACCGCATATTTCAATATTATGAAAAATAGAAGCTTTTCAACATTCTCGATTAGATTTTCGAAATCTACGTCAAATTTTCTATTTATGATGATATTTTCAGAGATTTGGTTATAAATTGGAATTTTTTCAATTTGGGTAAGGAAAAGGGTCAATTCTAACTTGCCAAGCCCTAAAAATAGTCATAGTACAGTATATTTAAATATTATTATTATTATTATTATTTTGTAAGGTGGTGGAACCCATTTACAGGCACCCTTCCCGGCAAATAGGAAAGGTAGTATGGGGGTCTACACATATTGTATGCGGAAACTACCCACTAAACCACCACCGTCAACGAAGGCAGGCCCTCACTGCCTCCGCCTTAAGGTTAAAGGGATACCCCTGCATAACCTTTGCCTATCCTTGAATATGCTCCTCAATGCCTTTTGCAGGTTCCTCACTATTTTCATATCCTATATATACAATATTTACAAGTATGTACAGCTCTGCTGCCTTGAGTGCTTCACGATGTGGCAGCTCTACCGGGAAGTTGAGAAGTGAGTAATGGAAGAGTGACGGCATCTTCTGCTACTCCCGTCTTGGAATGTTAGCCAACAATATGTCTCTTGGTCTCTTATGGTAGTTTCTTCTTCTACCCCTTTCGTGGACCGAGTTGTAATCGCATAGTCTTTTTAGATCGTCACAACTATGTGACTCTATAGCCTTATATAGTTTTGCTGTTTTAGCTTTAATGTGATCTCTGATATTAGTTCATTCCAGGTCCCGTTGAGGAGCCCTGTTGGTGACAAGCCAAGGGGAATTTACTGCCCATCTTAGCGCAAGATTCCCCCCCCCCCCTAATTAGCTTCTCGAGGTTTGTCCTCGCCGTGTTCCCCCAAATAGTGGACCCATAAGACAGTTGCGCCCTTATAATCATTTTTATTATTATAATTTTTGTTGCAACTTCCATTTCACGTTTTCTACCTATGATCGGAATCAATGAGATGAGGGCCAACTTAGTTTTCAGCGTTATCTCTTCGCAATGACGATTCCAACTCAATGTTTTTTCAAATGTCAGTCCTAAATACTTCGCGTCCAGACTCTAATTTATGTTCTGTCCATCTATATTGATCCTCGGTCCTGGATGAAGTCTCCTCTTCTGGAATTGTATAGCTTGGGACTTTTCTGCATGTTTCTTAACCTTATTGGTTATTGCCCATTTCTGGAATACATTTATTGCATCCTGAAGCCCTCTGCTAATCGCATCTGTACTTGTAGTTCTCCCCAAGAACGCGGTGTCATCTGCAAACAAGCTCATCAGTCCTTTTGAGGATGATAGTATAGGAATGTCGTACGTATACAGATTGTACAAAGTGAGTCCTAACACCGATCCTTGGGGGACTCCCGCGCCGATGTTCTTTATTGTTCACAATGCGTCCCCTGTTCCTACCTGGAACGTTCTCCCGCTCAAGTAGGACCTAATCAGTTTGCACTGATTGTTATAGTTTTATGGATCAGTCCCCTAAGCCAAATTTTGTCGAAGGCCTCTCCTATATCCAATAAAACACCTCCTGACGCCATCTTTAGATCGAAGTCCTCCGAAATGCGCTTACTGTTCTGCAGAGCATCCCTCCTTGAATCCAAATTGCTGTTGTAAGATTACTTCTAGCCTGTCCATTTCCTTGCAAAGTCTTGTCTTGATGGTACGCTCTATGACCTTCGAGACTGAGGATAGTAAGGTGATGGGCCTGTAGCTGCCCGGAAACTTCAAATCCTCATTCTTGGCTATCATGAAGATTACAGAATTTTTCCATACCGATGTAAATAGTCCAGTCAAAGTATTCAATTGCGCTGTTGTTTACTTTATCTTTTCCAGGTGCCTTTCTAGTCCTTTTGTGCCGCACTATGCTTTTGATTTCTGTTGGAGTAATAAAATAATTTATCTTCTTTGCCGACCCAAGGCTATCCAATCTGGCCACTTCTCTGTACACATTGTATTCATGGGCTCGCTCCTCTTCCTCATCATCCACTTCCATTTCATTTGTGGTAAATGTATTTTCCAGAGAACTGGCAAAAGCTTCCGCTTTTTCCTGGTCCACGTAACCAATCCCGTTCCTCCCATGTATTGCAGGAATGCTAGTTTTAGTTGTTCTCAGCAGTTTGGCCACCACCCAATCACTATTTGCTTTGATGCTCAGCTTCCTGACTTTGTTTGACCACTTGTCGTTTCTGTACTTCAGCAGTTCTGCCTTCATTAGATCAGTATGCCTAAAGAGCTGCCCGTTGCGCGAAAGGAGTCTGCGTCGCCTGCTATTTTCTCTTATAATTGCTTACAAGTCCATTGGCAGCGCGTTTAGTGAGCCCTTTCGTATCTTTTGAACCACTGAACACGACTGATAGGTTGACATAATGTTCTCGCTCAGCCTAGCAGCAGCTTCATCCAGTTCTCATTATTCCCTATTTTCTTTATCTAGCGTTTCCTGTAAACTTCTCTTGAATCGTACCCAATTTGTCGCAGTCTTGGTAAACTCCAATTTAGAGGACTCCCCCTCACCCAATGCGGGCAACACCGGATTGTGATCGGAGGAGCCCTCGTTCAAGCGTTCAATATGATAGTTAATTCTGCAGCCTTTGAGTATGGCTATATCAAGGACTTACGGGCTTTCATTGCCTGAAGGAAAGAATGTTGTTTCCTCCGGCCCTATTACCAGCAGATATATTCTGTCTGCCAGAGCGGACAGTTCCTTACCATTTGTACTATTCCGCGACCTGTCTTTTGAATTTAGATCACCCATGAGGATTTTGGGTAATGGACCTCTTAGTAGTTGAAGAATCTCTTCTTGCTGCAGCAAAATTACAGGACGTGTCACCCTTATTTTCCTGTTGCCCACAAAAATTACTACTGAAATATTTTCGATTTCAGCATCAACTGACCCTTCTATAAAGTAGTGCTGCACGTCCCACCTAACCAAGGCAGCCACCCCTCCAACTCCCGGGGCTCTGCCATCCTTCCTGTACAGAATATAGTTTCTAAATTATATTTTGACATACTCCCCAGCATTGTCTCGTGCAACAGTAGCATATGGGGTTAATGTTCTTCCATAAAAAGATTCTCGTCATTCTTTCTTGTTCGGAGTCCTCTAATATTCCATGTCCCTAACTGTATTTTATCCATCGAAACCCTGGACAATCTCTTTCATCGCCTGCAGGAAGGCTGACTTTAGCATTGACATTTTATCCACTGCTTGCTTTTCAGGAACTTTATTCTGATCATCTCCTTGCTGAGGCTTCATATTTCCACTAGTTACGTTTTTTGCGTTGACGTTCCTATTTGCCACATTCTGTTCACCTTAAACCCTCTGGTACCAACTGCATCCTCGATAATTTGCAGTATGCCTCTGCTGCTCACAGTTTACTCATTTTGCGTTTCTATCCTCTGGTCCTATCGGTTTGGGTAGCTGACACTCTCTAGATGGGTGATCACCCGCACATTTCACACAGCGCTCTCTTCACTACAAAGAACTTTGTACCACTACCTTGCTTCTGGGCACGATCAAACACTAAATTATTGGTCTTAAGATTATTCCTCAAGCTTATACAGTCCTTAGAACCTTGAATTATTATTGGCGGTATCTTCTTGACTCTATCCGCATAAGTAGCAACCTCCATTTCCTTTGGCTTTTCCTCATTTCCTTCTCCCGCTTGCCTCTTACTACCGCCGCTTAGTTTTGGCCACTTCTTATTTGTTTGACTCCTTTGCCCTTCTCTGTTTCCTAGATTTGATCTCATTTCTTCTAACTGCTCCCTCAGCAGCCTCATCTCAACTTATAATGTTTCGATTTTCTCTCTGTATTTTGCCCTCTTCCTCTTTTCCTCGGCCAATTCATTATATACTTTCTTGTTTCCTCTCTTGATTTTATTGTCCTCTGCTTTTTGCAACTCATAGTATCTTCGGTAATCACGTAGATCACCTTTTAGCGACAGATCACCTTTTAGTGACGCATCACTATTTGTTCTCGATCTCGATGATGTGTCCATATCTCCTTGAGACTCTCCTCTTACCCTTTTGGCTTTCTGAACAACTTCGCTGTCCCATGCACTCTTTTGCGGCAATTTGAAATCACTAACCGGGGCTGGTCCACTTCCTTTTGCTTTTGGGTCACTCGCAGTGGTGAGTTTCCCTCTCCCCCTCATTTAGTTGCCACTACTCACCCTCTGTTTTGGTGATAAATTGGAATTTTTTCAATTTGGATAAAGAAAGGGTTTCAATTCTTGTCGAGCGCTGATAAGTGCAGAGTACAGCATATTTCAATATTATGAAAAAATAGAAGCTTTTCAACATTCTCGATTAGATTTTCGAAATCTCCGTCAAATTTTCTATTTATGAATTTTTTTCAATTTGGTTAAGGAAAAGGGTCAATTCTTATCAAGTTCTGAAAGTGCACGTACAGTATATTTAAATGTTATGGGAAAAAACGAAGTTTTTCAATATTTTCTTGTAGATAATTAGATAGATACGTTAAATTTTCTCTTGATGATATTTTCAGAGCTTATGGTGATAAATTGGATTCGGATAAATCTTCGAAACCTACATCAAATATTCTATGCCATAAATCTAGTGAAGAAGCAACCATGTTTTTACATAAACCTTGAACCTTGACCGGCTACATAAAACTCAAAATGCCAGCCTGTCTGCTCAATTATTTCATTGACAAATGCTTCTTAAATATGGTTGCGTATCATCATAAGCATTCATAGTCATAGGTAGTACATTTTGCTAATTATGTTCACGTCTCCTCTCAGATTCACATCCTGCTATAACTTGGACACCAGAAACCATCGACTACACTGCAAGAAAGCTCGTACAAAGTGTATTCAGTGTGTTAAACATTAAGAGAGAATTTAAAAAATAACTTGATATAATAAGGAATATTTATTCCTTATTAATTAACTAGTGAAATTAATATTAAGACAATAAACTAAATTACAAATTTTGTTTTCAATATACGTTTAGATTAAAACATGTATATTTATACACTTAATTGAAAACTGTTTGAAGCAGAAAAATGAGTCACAATAAGAAAATGTGAAAATTTTTTGGTGATTTTATGGCAGATTTCGAGATAAATTTTTACTTTTAACATATCGATAGATATATCTAGTTTCTAGAAACTAGGCAGATTTATTTGCCTTAAATCTCCCAATGGGCCAGGATCGGAGAATTTGAAATTTTTTCAAGCGATAAGCAGCGATTATGACCAATGTTATGAGAGATTTCTAGGTAAATTTTTATTTTAAACATTGAAGTTCTAGCAATACAATTTTAAAATATAGAACACAACCAATCTTTCGATATTGATGGTTTGGTTTTCTCTTCAGGTTTCTCTAAATGCAAATCGTTAAGATATTTGCTTGAATAATACATCAATACGTCATATTATTATTCCCTAGAACCTACATAATGAATGAATGCTTTCAGGTGTTGCTGCAACTATTCGTTTTCCTTATAAATGCGATTTTTATTTGAAAAACTCGTTTTATATAGAATGATAGCTATTTAAGTTCTCGTTAATTGCGAATTTCGCCTTGATACGAATATTTTTCTAATTAATATAAGTAGTATGGTATGGTATTACTCATGCATCAACGAGGCACGCAATTAGCGTTAATTACTATTGTAATTTCCCAAACCTACTCGTTACTCTTTCCATGCTTACGGGTGGGTTTATAGACCAAAGTTCTCTTTTTTTCTAATCTGTAATAGGTATCTTTAATTACCTCGACTACTAATTTTCATATTATTTTTAACTTATTTATCGATATCGTAAGCGAACCATATAAGGCAGCTGCAGCTGATTTAATAATATGTTTAGCTTTCTTCAGGGAAGAAATACGGAGTTTCAAAACATACATTTTTGATAGGCAAACCTACGACTTTGATTTTACTTCTCTGTTTTACGATGCAATTATTGATAAATTTTTTCGATGGTATATTATTTGATACATAGCAAAATGCATTATTTCTCATAAAAAAAATACTTGGATCGGTGTCGTGTCGTGACCTGAGAGAGGTAAAAACAGGGGCAATCCAAGTGGGCCACCTTGAATTACCCGAGAAACGGTTCACGTTTCCGTTCTACTCCGATCTGGACGATCAGGATTTATTTCATTCCAACCATTTCCTTACTAAATAAAAATAGTAAACGCTGAAAAGGATATTCTCGTTACCATTTTTTAGATATTATATAAAACAATTTATGGAACTTAAGACGTCCGCTGTGCACCTGCACTTAAGCAATCGTTCTACTTCTTTAAACTTGAAAATTATTATGGCTTACTTAGGAATTTATCTCAATTTTTATGTTAGTATGATAAATTTACAGTTTTTTTTTTTGATATTGTCGCGAGTAATCGTGATGACAGTTCTTTTAACTTTTTCTTAATGCCTCCACCGGTCTGTCATCATACGTTTGAATCGCGATGCCACGCCCTATTCAGCGTGCAGGGGTGTAACTCTGACGGTAATACTGGGTTCTTTACGTAAGGTGAGAAGCGAAGATAAAGAAAGCACTTAAAAACAATAAAGTATATTAGGTAAACTTAATGGGAAAAGATTAACAATGTATATTGGTCAAAGACCCAACGATAGAGTTTTTTAACAGCGTTTACTGGTCAGAAACTTAATGAGACTAGCCTATACCCAATTATTAAGGTGCGCATGCTTTCTCGACTTGAGGTATGTTTGATGAATTGTTTATAGGTCTTTTTGGTCACTGCTTTGTAAATATAGTTTATCTTATGTTGCGTTGCGTTTTATTTAATGTTAAGGTATTTAAGAGCACTTGGACACTACACTTGGAACTACTTGACAGACTACTTAGAAACTTCACTCGAAGAACTTTGACAGACTCGACTTTTCTACTGTGGTTACTGAAACCCCTAGTCTTAGCAGTCGATGTGGCTAACCAAGAACTAAGTTTGGGGTAGGAAAAGGATTAGAACTTTAGCAATCATGTGACTAACCAAAGAGCGGATTGAACCAAAAGCAGTCATGTGACTAACTCTGGAGCTGGCTTGGGTGAGACCAAAAGTCTGACGAACTGAAGGTTTGCCAGTGTATTTATATTAGAGAAATTGCTGATCATTGCATGCTTAAGGTTCATAATCGCTCCCGTTGACTGCTCGCGTTGTTTATAGTTTGCTTTTAATGTTTATTAAATAATTTCAAGTTCAAACTTGGGACAGGGTGATAATTAGTTAGTAGCTTTATGAATTATTATATTTGACAATATGAAATTAAATCAATGTAAGAAACTGACATGTTTTGATTTGTTGAAAAAAAATATAAAAACATTATCAATGTTGTAACGTAGAGAAAATGACTGCTACTAAATTGTATTCACCATTTTCTGCTATTTCAATTACTGTTCATTTAAAATTCTGTCAAAAATTTGGTAGATATTTTTCGTTATGGAATTTGCTTCAATTAAATATTACATTAAGTGGGTTTCAGGAGCTTGAATTCCGAATGTCAATGATATTCAAAGAGTCTAGGGCCTTTCCTTAAATGGACATGATTCCTTAATTTTATGAAATTTATACCTTGTATGGGTGTAGCGGAATCTGTCCCAATGCAGCCTATATTTAGTAACTGGATTTGACCAAATTCTAGACGGTTTGTTCTTGCTTATCTTTGGTTATATGAGTTTTGAGAAAGTTTTTAATATTCGTTCGTTTAATTTTTCAAGCTTTCCCCTTTTAGTGTTCTTAAGTTTCTTAGCTTTCCTAGAAAAATAACGGTGTTGATTAGAACGTTTAAAGTGAGTACTCTTCCCATTAATTCCGGTTAAAATCCATCAATTTACATCTCTGTCTCGTTGCAGTAATTTGGCCATCCCTTTTTTAACAATATCTTTTATTTCGTTGTCCTCCGGAAAGGGTGAAGGTTGTCACGCATGCGTTTGTCTGGATTTAGGGGCTTGAACTCCGATTGTTAATGACATTAAACGAGCCTAGGATATGATGTCAAAAAATTAATAGAAATTTTTCGTAACGGAATCTGCTTAAATATTAATTAAATTTCAAAATAAAGGCACAAACAATATATATATTCGTCACAGCGCATATTATATCGTTACTTTTCCAATTAATTCCGGTTAAAATCCAGCAATTTACATCTAGAGCCCGTTGCAGTAATATAGCCATCCCTTTTTTGAGAATACCCTTTATTTCATTGTTCTCCGGAAAGGGGGAAGGGTGTCACGCATGCGCTTTTCTGCTTTCAGGAGCTGAAACTCAGATTGTCAATGACATTCAATGAGCCTAGGATCTTGCCTTAAATGGACATGATTCCTTAATTTTGTAAAGTATATACCTTGTATAGCTGTAGTGGATTCTGTCCCATTGCATCCTATATATATTAACTACATTTGACCAAATCCTAGACGGTATGTCCTTGCTTTCTTTTGGTTATATGAGTTTTGAGAAAGTTTTTCGACGTTCGTTTAATATTTCAAGCTTTCTCCTTTTAGTTTTCTTAATAAGTTTCTTAGCTTTCCTAGAAAAAACGGAGTTGATTGGAGCGTTTAAAGTCATTACTTTTTCTTTTCATTCCGGTTTAAATCCTGCAATTTACATCTACGTCTCGTTGCAGTAATTTAGCCATCCCTTTCTTGCGAATAACCTTTATTTCATTATCCCCCAGAAAGGGGAAAGGTGTCAAGCATGCACTTTTCTGCTTTCAGGAGCTGGGACTCCGATTATCAATGACATTCAATGAACCTAGGATTTTGCCTTAAATGGGCATGATTTTTGAATTTTATGAAACACATCCTTTTAGTTTTCTTGTGTTTCTTAGCTGTCCTAGAAAAAAACGGAGTTGATTAGGGGGTTTAATTTAAAGTCCTTACTTTTTCAATTCATTCCAGCAATTTACATCTACGGCTCGTTGCAGTAATATAGCCATCCCTTTTTTGAGAATATCCTTTATTTCATTGTTCTCCGGAAAAGGCAAAGGGTGTCACGCATGCGCGTGTGTGGTTTCAGGAGCTAGAACTCTGATTGTTAATGACGTTTAACGAGTCTAAGATTTTCACTTAAATGATTCCTTAATTTTATAAAATATTTGCCTTGTATGGGTGCAGCGGATTCTATTCCCCTGTATCTTATTTATTACCTGGAGTTTCTTGACCTAATTTCTAGACGATCTGTACTTTGATTATATGGGTTTTTAAGAACGGTAGTATTTCTTGAGTTTCTTAATTTTTCTAGAAGAAACGGGGTCGAAACCAGCATTTAATGTGTAAAAAGGGATGATAACAACACGAAAACACACGTACAAACAATATGTCATTTTGGAATAATTGACCTTACCGTTTTTTGTATTTTCTACTGCATGGTGAAGTTATTTGTGGGCTTATACCAACATAAGTGCCATATTATTTTTGTTTTAGTTGATTTTCTTTAATGGAGCGTTCATTTTTCTTGATTAACTTATTGGTGACTGACATTTCGGGAATCGTGTCAGTTGATATCTTGATTTGAAATTTTGT
Source organism: Pissodes strobi (assembly GCA_016904865.1). NCBI lineage: Eukaryota > Metazoa > Arthropoda > Insecta > Coleoptera > Curculionidae > Pissodes > Pissodes strobi. Next base: position 4,320 of record MU192735.1, on the reverse strand, counting down.
TTCGGCGCCATCATCGGTTGACCAACTAGACATGAGGGTTCCGAACCGCGATTTTTATGAATTCGGTTGCTGTTAGTTTGGGTTTTATTAATTTAACTAATTCGGGAGGGCGCAGCTTATACTTTACCGAAGCAGTTTAAGTATTTTAATTTTTTTGAGCGATTATAGTAAATTTTAAGTCAGTTGATTTTGATGTTTTTTTTTAATTATGACCTTAATATTTGACTTAAAGTTTTTTTGTATTATCATAATTGACTAATTTTAAGAACTATTTTAATGTCACGGTTGTTTTAACGTATTGTAGCTAGAATGTAGATGGTTAGTATTGCGTCCTAGTGGACTCAAGAAGTGTGAACGGAACATGATCATGTTTTGGTTCATTTCTTCACTTGTTCTAACAGAGGTAATCGTTAGTAACCATAATTGTTGAGTTAGTTTGGGTTTCTTATATTAATTTAACTAATTTGTGGGTAAATATTTTTAATTTTTTTTTGTATTATATTAAAATTTAAGACAGTTGTGTTTGATGTTCTTTTTTTTAAATTATATCCTTAATATTTGATTACTTTTGTTTTTTCTTTAGTATTATCATAATTGACTAATTTAATATTGTTTAAGTGGTACTATTTTTGATTTCAGGGTTGTTTTAACGTATTGTAACTAGAATATAGCTAGTAGTATTGCGTTCTAGTGAACTCAAGAAGTGTGAATGGAACGTGATGATGTTTAGTAATCTCACACAGGTAATCGTTAGTAACCATACTTACATGTTGAGTTAGTTTGGGTTATATTAATTTAACTAATTTGGGAGTTATGTTAAAAATTAATTCATTTGATTCAGTATAATAGGTTTTAAACATGTAATCATCTGATTAAATGTTTGTATTTTCTAATAAAAATGTATAATTCTAAATATTTGTCTTTTATCAAATCAATAACCTCTCAAGCGTCATTATTTAAAAATATTAAAATAAACAATTTGACCAAAAAGTGTTAACGCGTAGCTGGTACAGAGGAACCTCTAAATGAGAAAGTGTTAATAGAAATAAATTTCACGTGATCAATTACATGTAATCGACACTTAAGCACTATCGTGCGAAAACTTGTTTGCGTTTGGAATTAAAGCAAATTAAGTAGAATTTTTAGTACAGCGGATGAAACAAAATTTAATAGAAAACAAGGTTGTTGCATGGGAATGAAAAACATATAGTAACAGGTCCCTAGACTCAAAATCGCGGTACACCACAACCAGAAAACAATTTTACGCCAATCTTTAGTTTATATATATGGAATATATATTTTTTTAATTCCATCGAAAATCTGAAGAATATGTTATACTTTTTGCGTAGCTACGGTATTTCGTCAACCTGTCGGATGAACGATAGCTCCAAACCTCAAGTAGGCTGTACACAGCCATTATGTCGTCGTTCAACTCATTGATTGGCTAGTTGTTTATCCACGGCCTGCTACTAAATAAACTATTTAGACATTCTACTAGGAAATGCAAGGCATACCGTAGCCATACAAAAAGTGCATTGCATGAAATAAAATAATTTTCGTAGACCTAAAATATTAAAAAAGTATTATTTACATCCAGCTAAATGAAAAACATATTGTAAGAGGTCTCTAGCTTCAAAATCGCGGTACACCACAAATAGAAAACCATTTTACTCCAATTTTTGGTTAAAGCATACTACACTGGTTAGGTCAAATTGACTTTCGAGACGATGTCTTGAACAAGCTCAGGAATCACATCCTAAATTTTCTCGATGGGCTTAGGAATTATCCTGCATACATAATATTTTAAACCAATCTGGCCAATTAACCTAATTAACCGGGTTTTTTAAACATAATTTTAACAGCCCTTTTATAACATTAAATATATCGTTTATATTCAGTTCATGCGTTCAAATATGAAATGAAATATATATTTTATGATATGACCAGCGAAATATACACAATGGTTCGGTCTAATTAAAGAATAATAGACCCGATTCAGGCAAAGTGGATCGCGTAAAAGCTTTTCAATCCGAGCTGATACTTCCGCATTTCTCAATATGGATTGTTTATTGGCCCAAATTAGAAACAACCTTAAACGCGGCGATTAAATGTAAATATTTTGTTTCGTATAGGCAACAAGAGCGTAATAACTAATAGTCAATAGTAAACAATGTTTAAGTTATTTTCAAATAGTTACGATGAATAAGAGTGGAGCGAGCTACAACTTACATCGTAATAAGTGCAAAATTAGAATTAATCACGTACCGTTTTCCTGTAATTTTTTAACTACAATTGCGAGAATTACGCCTTCCCATCAAGCAGTCCCAGATTCGATTTCCATCCAAGGACTTCAAGACTCTCGTAAACTAAAAAAGAAAATGGGTGCTTAAGGCCAGACAACTGCAATAAAAATTTAAAAGAGCATCAAAACTGTATAAAAGTCTCCTCAAACCAACGCGGAAACGCGGGAGCTCCCTTATTGATATAAATAAAAATAAATAAATAAATAAATCTTAAAAATATGTACGCAAATTCATCATCAGATGAGGAAGAAGTGCTTTTGCTACTAGCAGTGTTAGAGGATGAAAATGTTTCTTAACAATGTCTATTTCTTTTGTATAAATGTCTATTGTACTAAAGGACAAAGAAAGCAAAAGAAGCGTCTGGAGAAGACGAAGGTCTTGGTGTAAGAACTTGAGGACCTTGTTTGAAGCATCTTCCACAGAACTTCAAAGCAGATAGAAGTAAAATGATCATTACCATAATGATAGCCCACTCTCGATATCGGATAGGCACCAAAAGAAGAAGAAGAAAATACTTTGATTATTATTCTAGCTAAATTTTTAATGAAAGAAGGTATTTTTACTATTATATTAGTTACATTTTAATGAAATTAGAGATATTTTCACTAAAACTAATTAATGAAATATTAAAATAGACATTTTTGATCCAATTCAATAATATATTATATATTTTTTTTTTATAAAAGTGGGAATTGGTAGTGGCTAAATTTGTATGAAAGTAGGATTCGCATCATATTAGCTAAAGTTTTAATGAAAGTAGGGATTGACATGATACAATCTAAAGGTTAATGAAAGTAAGGTTTTTTTCTATCAGATGGTTTAATTTTTTTTATGGTAGATTAAAATATACTCTTCGATTTTGATTAATCGCTGTGAAACGTACCAGACT
>JAEQML010060169.1:0-27568 GCA_016904865.1 Pissodes strobi | reverse complement strand
ACCAGTTTGTTAACATTTTATGTATTTGTTTTTAATATTGTGGGTTGACAGACGTCAGGATTTGAGCGGGAAGTCCCGTTTATTTAATATGATTATGGATTCTCCTATGTCCCGCCGCAACTAGTAAATGTTCCGCTTTGTCATATTTCACTTTTCCATATAAATACGCTACCTAAAAAAATCATATTTTATTGAAATCTAATCTACTACGGCGCTGGTGATGGTCCCAAGGTTCCTATTCGAGATAATAGCGATAAAAAAAAGACAGACGTCTTTTTTTCAGCCTTAATCGTATGTCGTATCGGATAATAAATAATGTATTAAGTTTTTTAATAAATAAATGTATTCAGCCAATTTTTCAATCATTGTATTTATTAAGTACCCTTTTTGCCATACCTGTCCCACCGGCATAGACACCACAAAAATCTGGCAACTCTAATTGGAGGACACTGCAGTGTGTGTGTGTGTGGTTAAATTGGTTTGAATATATGTTTTAAATTTTTGATATTTTTTTCATGTAAAATAAATTGCTAACTCCCAGACCCATGTATGAACTCTGGCTGCGGTTCTAAAAGTGTGTTCAGTATTTTTACCGCAAAGAATGACAGTTACTTTTACTTATAAAACCGATCACCGAAGACAATTGTTTTTCAGGAACCGCGTCCTGTATTAAGCTAACTTTTCAGGCAACCGGTATATACGGAACGCCTAAAAATTGAACCAGGTTCAAACAATTTTTGCGCAAGAAAACCGCTCTTAGACACTCAACACTACCCCCTCAGTGTTAGATTTTAAAGGAATAAGGAAATTCCACCAAATTTAAACTTTTATATAACCGCTTATAATGCCGGCCATCGAGTCGTCATTTTTAGGGCCTTGTGCCGCTACATTATATAGGGCAAATACCAACCCCAATTTTTCATTCCTGAAGATTTTCAGGTCCATATAAAATGGATAAACTCGTTCGAATTTACTGAAATTGCTAATATTGAGACTGTAAATGAGGCCTGAAGTTGTGTATGTATGACGTATGGGAAAATAGGACATGCAATCGAATGCCTTGGGTAGGTCGAAAATGCTCCTTAAACCAATCGCGTCTGTAATATCACAGCTGATACTGTGGAGAACATGCATTTTCCGTGTTCTAGTTTCGTATAATGATTTATTACACTACTAGGCTGTGTTATTCCCAGATATTTATTATTATCACAAATCACAATAGCAATTTGCATCAAATAAATAATAATAATCCCAGAATGGTAATTTACATCGTTAATCATTATATCTCTGAAAAGTATGTTTACTTAACAATTATCAGAAATCATCAGACGGAGTAATTACATTCTCATAACTAATTATTATCAACTGGTTTTGCCATCGGAGCGACGCCGCTTCTTGAATGTTAATATTCTCTCTCTTCTGCTAGTACCTACTACAAATCAGATCTGAGATTAGTCGACTGTGGTAGTACTGACGGCAGCAATGTGCCGGTTGATTTTGTGTTTGTTTTTGTTTTTTTGCAGTTCGTTGACCAATGGACAAGATTTTGAGGTGCCGGACGCCACAGTGGAGGCTTTCACGCCCCGAGGGTTAAGGGTATCGATTCCAGGTGAGTTAAGATCATTTTAGATTTGTGGCTTCCAAATTTAAGACCTGAATTGAAAACGTGCAGGGCCGCACTAGACTGACGTTAGTTACCTATAAACAAAGAAACCTGTTCTTTTACCGAGATCAAACGTGCGAAAAGAATAGACCCTGAAGAACATACAGCAAGAATTCATCTTTGTATTGATTTTGTAAAATCTGGGGTCAAGTTAATAGTTAGGAAATGCCAGTAAAGTTCACGGTCGTAGTGATTATTATCCCATATATTGCATATTTATATATTTAACTAAACTGCTTTTACTATTTATAGAGATGAATGCATACGATATTGGCTCAGATCCGGATTGGTGATAAAGCGGTCTTATGGATCGTTTCTATATTTGAAATTATTTGTTTATTCTTCAAGTTGACCTTAGGTGGCTTTTTCCAAAATTAATTAAATAACTATCCTAGCTGTTACCCTATGCACATAAACCTTCTAATAATGTTATATTAGGTTTGCAACAAAATTGCAGTGACTGCATTTGGTATAGACTTCTTCAACGTTTCGACCTATATTAGCCTCAAGGCTCCAAAAGGTATACTTGTTTAAAACGATCAGCTAGTAATTGAGCAACAAAAATGTCCAGATTAATCATGTCATGCTACAAGCAGGAAAAACACACCTCGTTAATTTTAATATTCTTGTTTATAGATTCAGAGGGAATAAAGCTATTCGCATTCCATGGAAAAATTAATGAGGAAATGAATGGCAGAGAAGCGGGAACATTTTCTAGAGACATAACGAAAGCGAAAGAAGGCAGATGGACTTTCTACGATTCACAGGTATAGAATAAATAATAGAAAATGTTGCGCACAGGATTAGTACCCCCTAACGGGGAAGTGAAGCATATATGGGTACTGGGTGTTTCTTTCTACATGTACCGTTAGCAAACATTAAAGCCGACGTCTTTTCAATATCTAAAGACACAAAATCTTATTGATAAAGTGCTTTAATAATGAAGGAAGCAATATAAACATTAATAAAATAAATAAAATAAGAATTGCACTAATTTACATTAAAGTTCAGATTAAAAATTATTGGCAAAATATTCGGGCACTGTGTCGATAAAGTGTCTCCTGACTGCTTGCAGAATCAAGGCAAGTGAGCCTATAAAGAGGTAATTTTAGTAGGGAAATGATTATACTATCTTACTCTCATATATAAAAGATTTCTTTGTGATAGTAATGGTAAGGCATAGGCCCGGCATGTCTAGTAACAAGCCTGAGAGCCTGCTCTATATAAAGCTCATAGTTTCTGTAGGAATTCCTCGGGCTATATAAAAATAGAATTTTTAATTTAAAAAGTCCCCGGCTACAGTGACCCCAAAACGCAAAACATGGCTAAGCCTGGACTCAAACAAGGCATTATAAACGCTCTTGCAGTTGACGCGACCATACAAATGACAAAACACGCAGAACCTCCTCTTGCTGAAGCAAGCAGTGTGCCCTCAAATCCCCAGTGCATATACAGCAACAAGTCTAAGGATTTAGCATCACCAACGGGCTCGAGAGAACCATTCTCAAGTGACACCTGGCCCAACTCTCATTTAAATCTCACAGTATGGGTCTTATCTATATTTAATGTCTGCAGGTCCGCGTTAAACATTCCCCTACCTTCATCGAATCCTGTATTATTTGGTTGTTTAGACTGTTCATTTTTTTCCGAGCGCCGCAGCAAAAAGGGTAATTTTTTTTATTTATTTACTGCATTACTCAAGATAAGAACAAAAACCGGCAAGGCTTCTTAGATCCATACAGATATCTGATTTTCACGTGAGGACCTCACCAGGGTTAGTGAGAGAGAAATTAAGAAAATCTCCTATCAATATATTAGATAGTCACAGACTGCAGCCTCCGGCAAGCTGGCACACAATGTTGCTGAAGTACTCATTCACTGAATCAGAGTCCAAATTGTATGAAGAAGCAATCTGTGAGATCCTTGAGTAAGTTTTCTGACTAGCCCAACTTTTCTTCTGCCTATTATGGGACCCATTTAATCTACCGTTGTAATAAGACCATTTTGCCTCTGGCATTAGACATCTGTAAAGTTGTTGGTAGTTATAGAAGTAGCTCCAAAAGGCTGGAATATCGCTAAATTTTTCATATAATTTAATAGTTTTAGGTTAGAAGCAGACCCTTGGTGATCCATGGTTATTTACGTTTCTTTTTGGGCGATCTGACAGAAAACCCTAAGCCCCTATTTGCTCCATGTTCTCGTAAAGTTATTATAGGTATTTTCCATATCTGCAAGGTGTGAATAGTCAAACCCAAACTAGTCCATTTTTTAAATATAATGAACAAGAGTATGTATTTGTTGAATAACTTTATTACCTGTAATAGGTAAATCAGATGTACATATTAACGAACGAGGTGTTTAGGTGGATACATTGACAATAAAACTTTAACTTTGTTATAAAGGGGTGTCCATTTTTTAATACAATGAACATTTATAATTGTGACTTACATTTTTATGTGTCATTGGTGTGTAGTGTGGAAGCCAGATTCGATAAGGAGTGAAAACATGCTTGATGTTTGGAATTGCGCATAATAAACAAACACTCTACTAAATCACTACTGTCTCGAGACGGTAGTGGCTAAATATCCTTAAGAATGATCATTCTTAAGTCATTTTGTAAAAACGGCAAGAGCTGGTATTCTAGACAATGACCAAAATTGCTATACAAGAAGGAAATACTCTTAATACTCATATTAAATTGCCGGAAAATTTCCATCACATAAACTTGTTACAGTTGTTTGTACACATGCAATATACAAATAAGGGCAATTACCTATTTGGTTAACAAGTATTTTCCTTGTTAAATGCCTGAAGCTGTTTTTTCTGATTTTTCTCAATCCATTTTATATTAATTTTATTAATATATTTTTAAATAAATTCCTGATTGACAAAAACAACTTTGTTTACGTACCGTACAGACCAGTGTTACCGCAGACGATTTTACCAATGTACTTACAAATATCCCGAAAATGTACTAAATTGTACTAAACAGTTTTTTTTTAACTCGCCATAGGGGTCAAATTTTCGATGCGATACCGTGCATGCGCAATGGCGAAACAAGAATAACAGGCATTATTATGGCTTTGCATGGCCCCTCGCTCGCTACGGGGGAGGGCGCAATCAACAAGAACTAGCCAAAATTAAGAAAAAAAAGTAAATTAATAAAAAAACAAACATAATTTAAAAAAGGTAAACAAAACATCTGTCGCGACCGACGGGAATCGAACCCGCAGCGCAGTAATGACAGGCAAACACTCTGCCTACCACACCACCGAGGCGTTGAGGAGTTTCGCTAGAACGTAAAGACATGGATAATTCTGATATTTCGGTCATATTACGCATGCACGGTATCGCATCGAAAATTTGACCCCTTATAGCCCTTTTGTTTTGTATCGCCAAAGTCTTTCTAGCGAAACTCTTTCAGTAGTGTAGTGGGCAGAGTGTTTGTCTGTGATTTCTGCGCTGCTGGTTCGATTCCCGTCGGTCGGGAGATATGTTTTGTTTACCTTTTATAAGGTTATGTTTGTTTTTCATTAATTTACTTTTTTTCTTAACTTTGGATTAGTCTTGGGTTAGTTTTAGTAAGTTCTTGTTGATTGCGCCCCCGTATGTAGCGAGCGGAGGGTCATGCAAAGCCATAATAATACCTATTATTCTTGTTTCACCATTGCGCATGTACGGAATCGCATCGAAAATTTTCCTCCATTGCTAGACGCCTGTGATTTCTGCGGCTGGCAGGGAATTACCAGCGATCCGTGTGACGGAGGCAGAAGAGTTAATCTATTGCTTTTTCATTCCAACAAGGCCAGCGTAACTTTCAGCGGTTATCGATACTAGATGGTCCTGCTGTATGAAAGAAATTCAAATTTTGAGCGCTCGTGTGAAATGTACTAAATTTGACCAATATCCCTGTAAAATGTACTATTGTACTTACACGTTAAAAATGTACTAAATGTAGTACAAGTGTACTAAAACGGTAACGCTGGTACAATTCATAGATAAATTAAATAAGGAGGAAGTACACCTTAGATTATGAATTTCCTTGTCTAAGAAGTACACAGACACAGACAAGGAAATGACAGTTAACGAAATGACAATTGCAATTGTCAAACCAGCGTGACCAAAGTAACAAAGTAAAAAGTCACCACCGAGGGGTATGAAAAGCCGTTAACTGCGAAGCAACCATCAGAAGAGAGCTTTTTACTCAATTTCAGAATACGATCTATAAAGCGAAGTCCACCATCAACAACTAACCCCAGGAGTTTCGAGCTTGCCAGATCTTGAAGAGCAGCAGTATCCAGTTGTAACCCCTGCATGTTGCATTTAAAACCTATTACGTTGGTTTTAGTTATATTGAATGATAGCCGATTGGCACTGCACCAGTTCTTAATCATTAATAAATCCTTGGCAATATGTGCCCTGAGCTGGTCTAAGTTTTTATTATTACAACAGAAGTATCATCAGCGAAAAGAGTAAACCCGCCTGCAATTTTAACGTTTACAATGTCGTTCATATACAGCAGGAAAAGTATAGGTCCCAAAACAGATCCCTATGGGACCCCACACTAAACTTCCATGGACGATGAACGGCCACCAGAAACAACCACTGACTGGCTGCGGCCTTCAAGATAGGAGCCAAACCATGCCAGAGACGCGGCTCTGAAACCGTCATGTTCCAGCTTTGACAGCGGTATTCCATGATCAACGCAATCAAAAGCTTTGGTAAGATCACAGAACACCGCTGCCACAGCCGAAAAACACTCATTCGGCTTTAGCCAGCTAGAACTATGCCCAGAAAGTAAATGCTTTCTAAAAATAAAAAAGATCATCACATTTGTTTCTTAGTGAATGGATATTTAACAAACAGATAGACTATAATTTGTATGGAATTTGACTAGAATAACAATTTGAAGAAGTTGCATGACGGGGTGAATTTATAAAAAAAGAATTACATGAAATTTGACTACACTCTTTGCTGACCAAATCAATACAATTTGAAACCTCATTAGTGTCGATACTCAAAGTAGAAGATGCACTGATTTCTTCTACATCACTATCTGCCCTATGAGATACTTCATTGTAATTGTTGATCTCACAGGAATCATGCTACTGTTTTAATAAAAGTGAGCGTTTTAAATAACATATTACTCTTAGCACTCTTAACAACAAGGAGAATGTTCCTTGCAATATTATTGATGTTAATCCGAATGTTCTCACCGATGTGGCTCTTAAGAAACGAGAAAATTTTTTCTGAGATTGTCCACTTAACAAAACTATTCAAATCTTCATTAAACCTATTGATACATTTGTTAATTCTATTATTACGCACCATTGAAGTTGATACAAAAATGGAATTGGTATTTGCGCAAAATTTTAACTTGTTCCAGATGCTTCTAACTTTTGGAAATCTGTGCTGCAAAAAATCATTTGTACCAGCCGCTACAATTACAAAATCATTGAGAGTATATTGTTTAGTTAACATTTCAACATGTTCTAGAACATTATCATAAGTTCCACCTGGCTTGATGAATTCAATCCTAAACTCGCTGCCCAATTGCTGCCATAATTTTAATGTCAAGAACATAATTTTTCTGTGATAACCCAATGTAGGCACAATATTATTGCAACACGTTTTTCTTATTGAAGTTAAAAGTAAAGATTTTTAATTAAAAGGAAACCCAGCACCGGAGAGTTCTTCCTCACGAAACTGAAAAAGCTCCGCTGGTAATGTGCAGCATGACTAGGTACGCTTATTAAATTAAAGGAACTCAATCTCAACTTAACAAGAAAACACAATCTATAATTTAAGGAACAATCTATTGCTACTAAGTCATTTTTTTCTGTTAAAACACAGCAACAATACTACAGTAAAACTTTTGACTATTTAAAAGCAATGTCAATGTCAAATGACTATTAAATAGAGTACAATATGGAGATTGTACGGAGACCAATTCTGTTGTTAACACTCGGTACTGTATGCCTTACAACTAAATGCACTAAATACTACAATCCGAAGTGATCACTTTGTTTTTACCTAAGATAATTACATATATGTAAACGTGCGCTGGTTGCGGCACCAATTGTACATGTAGCAATAATAATAGGTAAGGTTAAACGGCCACAATAATTAAATCAATGGACCCGATAAATGAATGAAAAGAATAAAATTATTGAAACTGTCTTAAAGCTCGACTGTCAATGCTTGATTTATATTAAAAAAAGAGAAAATTCAGAGCGATTATATTATCGGTCAGATAAACAAGTGAATAAATGAAAAATAAAATTAATGACAGCTATCTTAGAACTTGGCGTTCAACGCTTGATTTTTAATTGGTCTATTCCAGACCAAGAAAACCGTACATAGGACAGTAATTTCCAGTTGTATAGTTCGTTTGTCAACATGACAAGTTATTTATCGCCTTCAAAAGTGAAATTGACAACTAGAAATTACGGTTCCTCGTACGGTTTTCAAGACGGTTGGAACAAACCTATTAAAATAATAAGAGCGATTATATCAATCGGTCAGAAAAGTAAATGAATACATAAACTTAAGCTTCTGTATGATACCACTTAGATCCGTCGACATTGTTAGAGGCGCCGCCGGCGCCGGGCACCGGTTAGTACTGCTATGGCACTGGCCTCGAGGGCAGAACTAGCAGCTACCGAGAACCTGTAGTCCGGTAATCGAACTGGTAGCCCGGTATTAGAATTGCAGCTGGGTAGCCTGGTAGTAAAGCCCTGAAATAATCCAATACGCATTAGACAAAGCCCCCTTACATTAACAAAAAAACTATAGCCCTCCTTGCATGAATATATTTTCTTTATAAAACAAATTCCTCCAAAAATTATCAACGTATTTTCAATGACCATCAGCAAATAAATAAATAGTAAGGTACAGACAACTTGAATATAAAAAAGATAGGTATGAATCACCCCTAAAAGAAAATATAAACTTCCCCATACGATCAAAACTAAAGTTACATTAAAATAAAAATTCAGATTTAATAAAATGGAGTAGATAAGATATCATATGGGACGCAAAGCAAATGGTGGACTATACACAAAAAAGGTTAACACAGGTAAAGCAATTAAATCGTTAATTTAGACAAAAAAACTGTAGCAACAATTACCTCGTTAGTGTGTGAGGGTTTCTAGAGAATCGATGGTCTCGGTTTAGTAGGATGAGCTCGGAAGCTTCTGGAAATAAAGGAAAAGGCATTAAAATCATGGTGTCCTCGTGCTTCACAAGCAATAGAAAAAAATTATTTCCAGAAAGAATGCTTACCTAGAGCAGTAGTCAAATCCCGATAAATCGGTCGTGACAAAACACAAACAGAACCAACACAATAAATCCCCAAAGAAAGGGTAGAATTAAATCACAATATTAAATGTTGAGTCTCTATAACTGCACTCAACCAGAAAGCTTCTCTTCTCACCGAGGGGTATATCTAGAAGGACCCTCTTTTTTTCAGTCAGTTTGCCTTTCTCCTTCCACGGGATTAAAGGACTACGTCAGATCAAGAAGTAGTAATGGGCTGAAACATGCTAAGTGATTGGATATAAGGAATCATTTTAAGATAATAAACGACTTAATTCTCGTTTATTATGGTAGTAAAACGACGGCGGAAGCCACAATTATTAATTAACTGAAATTAAATGGTTCAAGAAATACTAAAGAATATTTCCCAACAAAACGATAAACTTTTAAAATTTTAAATCGACAGCTGCAATTATGGGATATAGCCCATCCCTACTACCCAATGTTGCCATCAGAATATTATAAAAGTTACAACCGAAAATTGCTAGTGTAGGCCGCGTGGAGAAAATAAAACAGAGGTCCCAAAACGATCTGAAAAGATCAGCCGGTGATTGGAAATCAGCAACCGGGGGTTCCAAAAAGTCATGAAATATTCAACCGACACTAAAATATGAATTTGACGAATCTAAGGAAGCGTAAAAGCAGGTTTTATTAACAGAATTCTTAAAAATATAAACCGGTTTGCCGGCCGTTCTACGGTAATGTAATATAAATTAAGCAAAGCTATCCTAATAACAATAATATCCTATTTTAATGCTTGGATCAAACCTAAGCGATTTGTGCTTCGCTTATCAACTGAAATAAATATAGTCACAAAGTGTTATAAAAGCTATTCCAAATATATAGGCAATTTTAAGCTTATTGAAAGCAAGTCGAATCAATAAATTTAGAACTAATTAACCGATGAGTATTGACCTCTTTTCAATAATTCTTACCGCAATATACAGCTTTTTTTTTTGCTAAATGCGGCATATAAAATGAAATTTTAAAATATTTGACGCTGGCAAAATCGGACTGTTACATTATTCCAATTACATCTGCAGCTCCATTTTCTGTGGATTCGAAATTTCCGTGGTCTTTGGCAGCAGGAAAGAGGGAAAGGTTTTTGCGAGAATTCAGTTCTTCCCTGAGTACAAAGAGTTTATAATTTACTTTCTTCAAATGGTAATAAAAAAATAATTTACGATTACGTTGCAAGAAATGTTTATAGGCATTACTTTTTTTAATGCTCTGTAACTTTATTATTTTTAATTAATTTCAGGCGAAACTGGCTGTAGGAGACACCTTGTATTTTTGGACGTTCGTCGATTACTTTGACGGGCAACGAAAACTGGGATATGTAAAGGATGATCAGTCTTTCGTTGTAAAAGGTTCGAATGATAATTTAATAATTAAATACTGATAAAATTAATCATTAGAGTTAACTCGAAAAGGGTTATGCATTAACTGGATCATGGCGTATTAATAGTTTTAGTTTCTAATAATTATCTTTGGTAAAAATATAAATATATTATCGATTAGGTAGATTCCGCTAGGCAATAATAATGTTTGATATTTTAGAATTGCTTCCAAAACCGGGTGCCAAACCACCTGTGGTCACCACGGCACCGACTGTAACGACGAGAAACCCTGGCGCTTGTCAAGCTTCTGCGACGACAATCCGGGGAGCAACCACTTGTGCAGGAAAACTAATATTCGACAGTAGTTTCGATCGTTTCGCCGAAAATAAAGACCAAATTTGGACGGTTCAGAGAAAATACGGGACCGAACCTGTAAGTGTGATGTTATGTTAATAGGGATGAGGGTTGAGTCTCCAGAAGAGCAGTTTTATGTACCAGTAATTTTCTTCTTTAACCATCTGCTATCCGGACATTAAAATCTGCTTTCATAAGAACCGCAGCCGGGAACAAGACAAATTGTAAAAATTAAAAATATTTAAGGAGTGAGGTCTTTTACCATTGACAAACAAGATTTATGTATCTGCATGTAATTTGGGTGCATTTGATTAGAACTTAGAAATTTTCATTTTAAAATCTACATAATTCAGCATTTTGTATAATAATTACTCTATAACATGAAATTACTCGATTGTCCGCAGGATTACGAATTTGTTATTTACGAAGACAATCCAAAAATTCTGTCGGTGCACGATGGTCGGCTTGTCATTGCGCCAGTCTCAACCGATTCAATTTATGGAGAAGGCTATGTGATTGAACCTAAAGGGGTAGATATTGGTGAAAAGTAAGTATTTCCTGAGATTTCGATATATCATTCATAGTTATCTATAGCTGACGAATGCTCATCATTAGAACAGCCTTATTTATAGCTTCAGTTAGTTCCCCTATCTAGGCTAAGATCTTTTAGAGTTTCTATGTGCGTTCCTAAGCCTCTCCCAGGTAGCAGGGTGGATGACCTGGACGAAACACATTCATGCAAATTTAAGTCTAGACATCTCGTTCTTTGGAAAATAATAATATTTCGCTCTTTTTTAGATGTACCGGCGTCAGAGCGTCCACGGACTGCTATCGAAAAGCGGAAGGATGGAATATTATTCCCCCTGTAGTATCGGCTCAAATATCGACAAAAGGAAAATTCTTCTTTAAATATGGCAAAATTCAGATAAGAGCTAAACTGCCTAAAGGAGACTGGCTATATCCAGGTAACATATATTTAATATATATCATTGTTTATGAACTGATGGTAGTTTGGGTCAACTCTCCAGCTGATGGTATTTCACAAACGTTTTTTTTTTGCAATTTAGAACTGTTCCTTAACCCAGAAACTGAAGAATACGGTCCTAATTACGAATCCGGACAAATAAGGATTGCTTTTTCCGCCGGAAATCATGGAAGTAATAACAAGCTCGAAGGCGGAGTTATTTTGGGTAAGACGCTCGCTGCGAGGAAATATGCCATGAAAATGGTCGATCGAATTGAGCCTTGGGCCGACAAGTTTTACAACTTTACGGTTGTATGGACGCCAGGTAATATATCTGTATATAATATGTTCCATATTGTTGCTGTCATTTTTTACCTTTATCTCCACCAGTCTTATATAGGAACACTTCGTACCTGGTCCCAGGATGTGCTAATTAAGTGGTGTAACGACCGCCGATTTACCCTTTACTGTGTACTCGGCCTTTTCTTCACCTCCTGTTCGTTATCTATAACCGGGTTCGCAGTATCAGTGTGTTGACACCCTAATTTCTACGTAGAATACTTTCCTTATGCACCTGAGCGATCACCCATATTTACCATGAACTTGAAACCCACTTTATGCCTCTTACCAGCACGTATTTCTACACTCACTCATATGTATTATATTTTATTATATTAAAAATGTATGTAGGCTACCTCAAGTTTGTTGTTAAATTATAAAACCAACAATTTTTATCTATTAATTAATTAGAAGAATGAATGTACGCACACATCAGTTTCGTTTTATCAACAATTTGTAATCTACTAGTTTATGCGGAAAACACACACATTTGAAAGGGAGCATTATCTTAAATTTAAAAACGGTTATAGTTATTCTCTTAATATCTTTTTGAATTGACCTCGTATCTACAGGCCGCCAAATAATCAGTATTTGTACCGCAAAGTAAATATACCATTTTAGGATGGCTATTATTATTTAGGCATTAAGAATTTCTTTCAGTGTATTAGCTTTCCTAGAATTTTCGATCTTTTGCTGGTAGCATGTACCGGATTATCCAACGAGGACTAGACAAGGCAATTTTTTGACTTTCCCTGTACTTTTATACAAAAAAACTGAAATAGCCATCTTATGTAATTTTCTCCCGCGAATTCGTATGTTCAGCAAAAAACAAACGAACATCAAATAAAAGTGCTAGGGGTCACTTTGATATATATTTAAATGGATCACCCTGTATATTACTACATTTTTGGCTATTTCAGTTTTTTTTTTTATAAAAGTACAGGGAAAGTCAAAAAATCTCCTTGTCTAGTCCTCGTTGGATAACCCTGTACGTTAAATAGAGCCAGTCAAGCAATTTTTAATTACCACTAAAATAAGTCGATTAACAAGATTGCCTGCAGTGATTAAATTGCATACCTACAATTACTGATAGTTTCTACGTTCGTGGCTTATGGCCAAGATAAATAATTGTACAATAGTTAATTAAATAAAATGCAGATGGATTAAAGCTTTAGTGATTTTTTTTTAATGAGTTATTCTTAATATTCAGAACATAATCGACCACAAGGTCTCATGCAAAAATTAATACAGGGTGCCTTTAGCATGGTGTAATTTTTCATAATAGGCACTGAATTATCTTGTACATATGGCATCAAATCAAATAGTCACTCTTATCCTCTAAGCATTATTATTATCTTAAAATTACGCACTGTCTATAATTTTATCGCTAGTCCCGGAACCTTCTGAAGTAACCTTTAACTTTTAAATAATTTTCGGACATAGCGACCCGCTACAACTGCTTTTTCTTATAAAACTTTGCATTTGGCCATAAGAACCTCCTGCATCTAGAGATGAGAATAAGACTGATTTTTCTTCGATAAGGTCATGCTTTTATAGCCGGGTTTTTACGCGTTTTGTTACCCCAGAAATCCAGAATCTCCATACACCTGCATCGAGAAACACGTGATGTTACGCAAAGAGTATATAATGTAAAGAGAAGACAGTCGGCGAATTTATTTTGATGTTTCGTCAGCCGTTTCAGTGACCTCGTCCCTTTTAAGCTGCATTTACATTCAATTTGAAGTCAAATTCAAGCTGAAATTTGCCTGCATGTCATATGGTGACAGCACGTAGCATTTACATTGAACAAAATTCGAAGTTGACTTTGAAGTGCACTTTGAATTTTGTTAAACTGCTTGCCAAACGCAAGCAGAAAATAAATTTGTAGGTTAGACTATTTTTGTTTATCTTAATATTCTTAATGTTGCTTTGTTTAGGTTAGGTCTAATTTATCTATGGATTAGACAAATTTCAATTTTGTGTTGGAATAAATTAACATTTGTATCAAACAATTCGTACACACAGCTTTGATGAAAATGATTTTCTGAAGGCACGGTTATTGAAAAAAAAACGATTTCAACTAGGAATGGTTCTTAAAAATGATTTGTTATTATCTGGCAATTTACAACACACAAAATAAAACATTCCATACCTATAATTAAGTAACCTAAAAATTCGTTCAATGTAAATGACATATTTACGAATTGCACTTTGACTTGGACTTCAAATTGAATGTAAATGCAGCTTAACTCGGAGATATCGCGACGTTGCCGGATGTAACTTTTTATCAAGGCAGGCGATGTTGACGTCAAGTCAAACAAGATGGCGAATAATCGATTTCATCACAGTGGGTCGAAATAACGAAAATGGGGACAAAATTTACTAAATATCTAATACTTTCTGCTAGGATAAAATTTTATATCGAGTGATTTTTATTCAAATTCTCTGAATTTGTTTAAACTTTTGAATTTTCTTAAAATCTCAGTGCTCCTTATTTTAATTAAAAAATGTGATAAAATTCAGTTTTTTATTGTTTTTATTTGTTTTATTCAGGACGTCTAAAAGCTTTAATTAATCAAATAAGAATTTCTTTCAGTTTAAATTAAAAAGGTGTAATCAATATTTTTCGATTATTTTAAAGGAAAGTTTCATTCAAAACATAGAGGGGATAAACTCTTAGTATGTAGATAAACCAACGAAAAAGTAAATTCTATTCGAATCTCACTTTAAAGCTTCATATTCACTTCCGCAAATTTCGCTTTTTTTTTTACAGTTGTTGATTTTTCGCGCGAATGTAAGTTTTGGTCCATACTCATTGACGCGAAATTTTGTCGGCGAATATTTGCTAAAAAGTTCAAATAGTTTTAACTTTTTTGCGAATTTATGCTTTAGAATAGGTTTTATAGGTTAGGTCCAAGTACCGGAAGATGTAAGCAGGTTAGTAATATATTTTTAAGTCTAGAATAGGCTCAATTAATCTCATTTTGGCAACTAAATTGCGAAAATCGCATTTTAAAAATATATTTCTAACCGAAAATTTTCTTTTCTGGTTTCATTTAGCTGGTGGGTATTTCGTAGTTTTAGGATAATTACCAAAAGAACGCAAACGGAACATAAAATAATAATATCTCCACCGAAAACAATTATAATTAATATTATTATCCAATGGTCAAAGTATCTATTCTACAATTTAACTAATGAACCATTAGATAAAATAAAATAATAAAGATACATTTATTTACTTTTTGTATGTACCACAAATTAAATCGTATTCTAACACACACTGTGGTACAAGAGCATGTTTGCCAGATTTGCTTATTAATCAGTGAATTTAACTTTCAAGTAGGTATATTTTGTTTGTAAATAGCACTTACTATTTTAAATTTATTGAACCATGTTACATTTGTTATTCTATAAATACCTAATTTAAATGTACGTTAGTTAACAAAAAAAACATACGCAATTACCTACTTTAGAATTTTAAATATTGTCATCAAGCACGCGAAGAATTTCTATAAATAAAAGTGGCAATGTCGCGTGGCTGTCTCCTCTACTTCGGCTACGTCTCATCTACTTTCGGCCGATTCCGGCAGAATAACAACATAGCGTATTAGTCGTAGTAAAACGGCATGTTTTAAATATATTACTATCGTGTGGTATTCTTTAGTGCTTTGTAAGACTTTTTGAGGCAAATCAGTGTTTAATACTTTATCATGGTTCATCATTGTAGAGTTTGCAAGAAAACAAGTCGGAATTTTCCAAAACTTTTGTGTCATCGGTGAGTATTAAATGTCATTTCATTGTCGTCCCTCGAGGACCATACAAAGCAACAAAATAATGCATGTGTTTCTGGTTCGAGTACAAGTAGATGCCAATTAGCTTCTAATAACACTTTACAAGTTTATTATATATGCTAATCTAAAATGAAACTAATCTAGCATAGTTGATATTTTCGGCTACACGAGCCCTACCGCCTGACGAGTCCTACCGCCGGACGAGTCTAGTTCATTCGCTTGTGCACGAATTATAAACACACTTCTGAAAACTGAATGGTATATTTGCTTATAAATACTTTTAAAACCTTGCCGTCTACTTGTACTGGACTGATTTGAGGACCAGTATATATGAAGATGTCCCGTTAAATTGCCATGGAACCGAATTAATAAAATTAGTGTTAACAAATGATTTTAAAATCAGGATACCTACATTATGAAAGTTAAAAAGCTTGAAACTTCTCAGAAACCAAGACTTAGAAGTTTACTTACAAAAGCTGTCTTATTTAGAAATTAGTACACTTTTGTATACTTATTACTTATTCAACTAGATTGTTTAAATAAGCATTGTATACTTAAAATGAAATTTCATGACTTAAAAACTTGTCAAAAATGTTTCAAAATAATTTTGCCTAGTATTTTCTTAATCTCTATCTTTACTCTGTTGTTCTTTTGAGTTTTTTTATTACTGTGATTATTATTTTGATTTTTCAATAGCGAAATCAGTAGGCCTACACCATTTAATTATTGGAACATTTTTAACGCCATTAGAATGCTAAAAACATGTTACATCTATTACCATAAAAGTATGTTACTATACAGGGTGAAACAAATTCCCTTCTCATTATTGGGATCTCGTAAACGCTAAGAGATACAGCAAAGTTTAAACTGGGGCAAAGTTGCGCAATTTAGTGTCCAGTATTTTGATATTTTGATATTTGAGATATCTCGAGTACTTCCGGAGTTATCCGAGAAAAACCGAAAATTTCGAATTTGGGTTTTAGTGACGTTATTTTCGGGAATATAAAAAAAATAACACTTTCTGGAAGCACTTTTTAACGCTCTATCCTAGGATATTGTCAGTTTTCTACCTCAACGTTTCGATTTCTCAGAACCATTATCAGGTCAATTTTTTAAAATACGGACTTATAATTTTTTTGCATATTTAGAGGGTTCATAAAATCCATCACCAGATATTTTTAACTTGTAGGTATTATTAACAAAATGAACACCTCAGACAATTTACAATACAAAAAGGCGCAGATTAAGTTGATATCTCAAAAAAAAACCTCCGGTTATTTTGTCAGTAACGCCTACAATTTAAAAATATCTGGTGATGGATTTTACCAAATCACCCTCTAAAAATGCAAAAAAATTGATAAAAACTACAGATCTGTATTTAAAAAAATTGGCTCGATGGTTCTGAAAAATCGAAACGTTGATTTAGAAAACTGACATCTTAGGGTAGACCGTTAAAAAGCGCCTCTAGAAAGTGTTAATATTTTTTTGATATTTCCAAAAATAACGTCAGAAAAAATTAAAAACAAAAATCGAAAATTTCGGTTTTTCGCGGATATCTCCGGAAGTACTTGATATATCTGAAATTTCAAAATGTCAAAAAACTGGGCACTAAATTACGCAACTTTGCCCCAATTTAAACTTTGTTGTATCTTGTACCGTTTACGAGATCCCAATAGTGAGAAGCGAATTTGTTTCACCCTGTATACTATCCTAAATAAACGGTTTGATTTAGTACTATGGTGTATTGCAATATCTTTAACTTTTAATTAATAAAAATTCACAGTCCTGCGCAAAGATGCAACCGGGAGAACATTGAAAATGATAAATAAAAAAGCAAAAATGTGATTTGTGTTATAATTCAAATAGTTTTTAAGAGCAGAGTTTAAAAAAGTAAATATTTTGTATATTTACGAGTGTTTATAATATTTTTAATTAAAGAAATACATTTTTAAGACTAATATTAAAGATCATTAAAGATACCATAATTAAAAAATAAATAATTAAAGAAAGGTGTAGATATGAAGGCCTAAAAAATTACCCTCCACTTGTAGATAGGAAAATATATTAATATATAATTAGCTATAATATTACTGTAATATTTTTAACCTGTTCCGATTCGTTTTAGCCCGTTTTGGTGCATTTGGTTATTTTTAAACATTTTCGGTTAATCGTTCAAACAACTTTCGATTAGTTTCAGTTCGTTCAAATTTATTTTAGCCATTTTAACCGACTCCAATACATTATAATCAAATTCAAAATTTTTGGTTAGTCCCCAAAGTTCGGTTTGTTTTGATTGGTTTTAACTTACTTTAATTTTTGTAACCTATTCCGGTACGTTTTAGCCCATTTTGGTGCTTTTGGTTAGTCATTTAAACCGGGTCCGGTACCTTATATGCAATTTTAATGTTTTTGGTTAATTTTGGTTAGTCGCCAAAATTGGGTTAATTTGGGTTAGTTTTAACTTACTTTAACATTTTTAATCTGTTCTGATATCTTTTAGCCCGTTTGGTGCATTTATTCACTTTTGGTTAGTTTTGGTTAGTCATTCAATCAACTTTCGATTACTTTCAGTTAGTTCCAATTTAGTTTAGTAATTTGGACTAGTTCCGACACATTATTATAACCAATTTAAATGCGAGTTTAAAAGTTTTTCCTTAATTTTAGTTAGTCGTCAAAATTTCGTTAATTTGGGTTAGTTTCAACTTATTTTAATATTTTTAATCTGTTTTGATACGGTTTAGCCCTTTTTGGCGCTTTTAGTTAGTGTTGGTTAGTCGTTCAATCAACTTTCGGTTAGTCTCAGTTAAGTCCAATTTATTTTAGAACCGATTCCGGTACGTTATTATAACCAATTTGAATGTCTTTGTTTGTTTCATTTTAGCTAGTCGCGAATATTCGGATATTTTGGGTTAGTTTCAACTTACTTTAATATTTTTAATCTGTTTCGATACGTTTTAGCTTTTTTTGGTGCTTTTGGTTAGTTTTGGGTTAGTCGTTCAATCAACATTCGATAAATATCAGTTGGTTTTAATATATTTTAGCCGTTTGATCCGGTGCCGGTACGCTATAAGCAATTTTAACGTTTTTGGTTACTTTTGGCTAATCGGCAAAATTCAGTTAATTTGGGTTAGTTTTAATTTGCTTTAACATTTTTAATGTGTTCTGATAGGTTTTAACCCGTTTTGCTTCTTTTAGTTAGTTTTGGTTATAGTCATTCAATCAACTTTCGGTTACTTTGAGTTAGTTCCAACTTATTTTAATCATTTGAACCGGTTCCGATACCCTAATTATGACCAATTTTAATGTTTTTGGTTAGTCGCAAAATACAGTTTATGTGGGTTAGTTTTAACTTACTTCCATATATTTAATTTGTTCCTATACGTTTTAGCCCGTTTTGGGTTTTTGTTACTTTTGGTTAGCCATTCAAACAACTTTCGGTTACTTTCAATTGGTTCCAATTTATTTTAGTCATTTAAACTTGTTTCCATACTCTATACGTCAATTCTGTGGCTGCGCGTGCCAGAGTTTTGGTGTTCGAAATTGTCGATACCTTTTTTCATACCAGTGTTGATACCCAACCAGTCTGAACAAAACAAATTGGAGGTATGGTGATGGAACTTTATAGACTTTTAATCTTTCATAATTTAATATCCCTCAAAAAAATTAATAAAGACTTTTCAATACATTTAAATATCATTCCTACCTAATCAAGACAATCAAATTTAAATTATGTGCTAAAAAATTCGTTTCCAAACTTGAAAATTTTCGGTCTCAAATTTCCCAATATTTCAATATCCAGATTTAATTTAAGAATCGAACTCTATAAACGACCCACAAATTCCCATTTTTAGATTTGCTTAATCAATTTAGATTTGAATTTTGGTGAAAGAAAATAATTACGAAAAATTAAAATGTTACGCCTATGTTTGTTTACCCACTAGCCACTTTCTGTACCACAGTTTCATTGATAAATACGCACGTCACAGTCTGTGGTATACGATGCAGTTTTCTAGAATATTATGAATGACAGACTTTGTCTTTTTAAGTAAGTAGTCTTAGAATGAACCCAATGCCTGAAAAGAATAAACATATTTGTTACTAGTATAGCAAAGCAGTCAAGAAATTTGAGGTTAATTCACAATTATGGTAGAATTCATAAAAAAAATAAAATTTTTCGCCGCGAATAATTTTAAAGCTGAAAATGACAGTTTATGTCAAAAAAGGCGAAATTCGCGAAAGTGAGTATGAAGCTTAATAATTATTAGAGTAGAATTTTCTGAATATTTAGTAATAAAATTAAAACAATTAATGTTTTATCAGAAATCCGAGGATTTTTTGAGAAAAGTCATGAAAAATGGCAGGTAAGCGAAATTTTACCGAGGGATTATTAAAAGATTCTATTAAATGAATTGTGTTACATATCATAATTCAAGTTTACACACCTAATTTCAATTACACAATATGAATTTAAAAAATAAGCGAATCGTCTCCCTAATAAAACTAATCTTGACCTTTACGGGATATATTTAACCCACTGTGTTGGCTGATCGTCCTTGCTTGACGATTGTGTCCGATAACATACGAGGCGCTCTTTAAATCGGAGTTCTCATCTATCCCTCTCTAATTTGATTTGAGGACTCTTTACATTATATATACTCTTTGGTTCGGGTATTTTTCCATACCTAGCTTTGGCTTTTAGTGAAGAAATCCTTAATAGGTAACACTGTCTTTCTTTTATTTTAATTCGCTGGATGGGAAATTAGAACCGCCCTGACCAATGAGGTTCTTTGGAAGAATCTGCATGAAATGCTTAACTAAGTGGGGCATAGTCTGCGCTTAAAACCCAGTCTATGAACTTTGAATTTCCTGCCGATTATTGGGCTTATAGTCCAAGGGTAAGTGACTTTTCTAATATTTACTTTTTGAACGATTAAAATTAAATTAAAAGTTTTACATTTCTTCAATTAAATCGGGTACCCTGGCCCGACCACCACAGTGGCCCTCTGAAAAACCTAAAATACCTGACGTTTCGAGGAACAAATCTGCTCCCGATTGTCTTGTTAATTCTCGCTTTTGACAATGGGGGCAGTTTTGCTCCTCGAAACGTCAGGTATCTTAGCGTTTTCAGCTGCGTTAGGTTCACTTAATTAGCACTTGTGCAATTTAAACCTGGAGACCAGGACCGGAGTGATCCTCTACATTTTCTAATAGAAAATGTCCATAAGGCTGGTGGAGAAAAAGGTAATCTTTCAATACCATTAAGGCTGAAATAAATATATTACAACAAACTTCCGAAACTAACCGTTGAAGTGAGACATTACATTCACATCCTGGACATACGTCGTGAATTATAATTTGACACACAAAGTTTTAAATTGAAAAGTAATCTCTATAGTAACATATTTAGGTTTAAATGAGTCTGCGATCGCAATGGTTAGGAAATAACTCATAAATCGGAATGATTTCGCGCGCGATATACGCTTTAGTAATTACTGTATCCCTCGAAGTTTGTTACCCTATGTTTATGGTACCAAATTTTCAGCCAGTATTACCTTGAGTGTGGATGATACGGTCTATGGAACGATTTTCCCCCCGGATACGGGATTCTCAAGTCTGGCTACCAAACTGCAGCTAAAAAACAGTCAGCGATGGAAGAAAGGTAGTCAAATGGCTCCCTTTGATAAAGAGGTTAGTATAACTAAAATGTAGTGTTAACTGAGAGTGAATACATACGTTCGTTTGCTCGATATAATTTGTACCAAGTCTGGCATATATCCTATTAACGTACAGTTTGTTGGTACATATACTATGAACTTTCTAGTCGGAAGCATCATTTAACGTCGAAGCAAAGCTGGTCGAAGTGAATGTTCGTAGGATAATTTTCGGTCTTCTTTCTAAATTCATATTACAGACTGTAAAATGAGGTGAATAGAATAAAATATTTGTAATTTTACTGAATATAAAGTCGTTGTAGTCGAGTTTGTGACACCAGAAAGAGTATTGATTGTTAGTCAGTTTTAGAACATGCCTTTATCAAAAATTAAGTTATACGAAGTTTGGCAACACTACCTGTCAGCTGTCATTTTCTTGTCAAATACCTTAACTTAACCTCAGTACTCAGTACATCCATACGCGTTGTTGATTTATGCAGGTGGTTGTGTTTATCAGATTTTTGGACCGAGTTCGATTCTCGGCTCGGGCATGATACTTTATAAAAACTTTGCTTTCTTGACTGGATTCAAAAGTTTGTTGTATCATGTCAGACGTTTTCAAGGAATGAAAGTTCTAATTTTCATTTTCGTCGGCTAACTCGACCCATTCAACGCAGCCATCAGATGTTGCCGTTTTAGGTCGCTAAAGACGCATTGGAGAGCTTTTTAGAAAAAATGAAGGGTACCGTAAGGAATGCCAACCACCCATTTCGTAAAAAAGGGGGTCATCTTAAGAAGGAAATAGCTCAAGTTTTGATAAATCACCTTTAAATAACAAAGGGGTTCTTTGAAGACTTCCTGTTTTTGAACCGCCAAAAAATCAGGAAAATTCAGACGTTCAAAAAATGACAGCCTCAAATTTTTATATTTAGATCCGGAAAAAGGCAGAAAAAAACGAGTCGTAGTTCCACCAGGATCTGTATTGTCGAATCATCGGAGCAGCTCTCACGTGGGAAGGGAGACAGGTAGAAAGTTATGGATTTGTATTCGATGAAAACAATCGCGTATTGTAAGAATACGATACATCTCTCTTCCAACGTGGGAGCTCCCCTAATTCTTGAATGATTGAAACAGTCCCCACGAGGAAAGGAAGGATATAATAGAGATGTATCGTATTCATCAAATACGCGTTTGTTTCCATCGAATGCTAATCGATACGTTTACATCCTTATTACACTTTCTCTTCTTATGTTCCATGACCCGAGAATATGGGTCTTGGACGATGCGTTGGAGCGTTGGTCTCCACGACTTTAAATATCACAATGAAGATGGCGATGGTTTTGATGATCCCTTAAGTTGGTCTTGAATAATAAGAAGAATCGATTCAAGGGGAAGTAATAAAATTCAGTGAAAATGATGAAGAGATAAACGAAGAAGAGGTGTAACAAACGTCGATTTACCCTACTCCATTTACTTACTTTAATTTCGGCCTTTTCTTCACCTCCTGTTCGTTATCTATAACCGGGTTCGCAGTACCAGTGAGTTGACACCCTAATTTCGACGTAAATGAGATACTCTTGAAATTATCGAATACTACAGCATTAAACGTTTTCCAATATACAGGCACTCTATGCCTCATCATTTATATTAAACTTACTATCTAGATTCAGCATTGAATTGTTTTACTGAAGCAATGAAATTCTTGCCAACAGGCAACGCTACATGTTTTCAAATATACATGCATTCTTCACATTTTGATTTAAATTTACATGTACGGTCTAACCTGAAATGTTTTACTGAATTATTCATGAATTTCTTGCAAACAGTCGACGATAAATGTTTTCAAATATACTAGCAATTTTTATGCTTTAAGATTAAATTTACTGTCTAACTCGAACACTGAAATGTTTTACTGAAAACTCATGAATTTCTCGCCACCAAGCAACGATAAATGCTTTCACATATTGACTAAAAACTAAACTTACTGTCTATCTTTAACATGAACTCGGAACCTGCCGCCGTTGCTCCCTTTTCTCGTGTTTCAACATCTTATCCTTCGACGAATGACGAAGGTCCACCACGTTACTTTACTTTACTTTTCGAACCGTTGACATGAATTTAATTATTTACTTCGTTATTTCCACGGGCCCTTAAACAGAAAGGCACTACTCTCGGTTTGGTCACAACTAAGACCATATTATCGACTACAAAATAATTAATTTAACTTTTTAAACTTTTTAAATAAAATTCAGCATAGCGACCCGCTACATCTGATATTTCTTATAAAATTTTGAATTTGCCCATAAGAACCGACTGCAACTGTTAATTGGAATAAGACTGCTTTCTCTTCAATATTTTCATACTTTTATAACCAGATTTTTTGACGCGTTTTGTCCCCCAGAAAAATTCCAGAATCTCCGTACTTCTAAGAAACGCGAGTAGTATTCGAGGCGTGTCTTTCTCCCAGAAATACCTGGAATTTTGCCTGCGGCAATTAAAATATTGAGGTAATTCAATTGTTTTCCAAGGCAAAGCTACAAAGTCCACTCGGGTCTTCGACTTTGGTGACGAACATTACTGGCAACGCCTATGGATGGATTTCTTTTTTATCAAGGTTTTCGGGGGAATCTGCATGAATGCTGAATTAAGTGGCGAATAGTCCGCGCTCAAAATCGCGTCTAATGAACTTGGAATTTCCGGCCGATTATTGGGATTATAGTCCAAGGGTAAATGACTTTTCCAGTATTTACTTTTTGAACGAGTAAAATTAAATTAAAAGTTTTACATTTCTTCAATTAAATCGGGTACCCTGGCCCGACCATCACAGAGGCAGTCGGGAAGAAAATAAAACAGACGATGAGTTAGAAAGGTTGAAAAAGAAAATTTAGGGGGCTCAAAGGAAAGTTTTTTTAAGGAACGGTGCTACAGAATATACATTCCTTGGTACTTTTCTTAGACAAATATGTATTCCCAAATGTTCCAGATGAATACGAATTTAAGAAGGAGTAAGTTCTTAAGAGTATTAACCACTCCAGAAGATCGAAGGGGAAATGTGTTCCCCTGTTGTCGTGCACATATAAAACTACCCGTTTTAGGGCCTCAATGAAGCTACATAAAACTAAAATGATTAGCTTTTCATCACTTTTCTTGACATAAACTGACACAATTACATCAGCAGAGACCTGACAAAAGTCTATTACAACAATTAAACTGATGATAAAACCGGCGTAAAAATTAAAACAATATATTTCTATGGGAATAAAGTTGGTGACTGCATGGTTGTTTAGTTACTTTTTTAAATCATGTAATAAAATTATAGCCAATGTCTCAAGACACATACATTAAAGAAATAATTTCAAATGTATTGTAAGGTAATTTCGTTTATGTAGTTTTAAGTGATTTTAGAAGCTTATTATATTATAGTTTTCTACTTTTTAAATAAAAATAAGTATGTGACAAAGCAACAACAAAATTTAATTTTGTATTGGTATTACCTACGGTTAAAGAAGTATTTAAAACATATAATAATATTAACCCCCCCATCACTGATATGAGTAAACGGCTTTTACTGTTATGCAGCTTAGAAATGACAATCCAGTTGCAGTATTTTACATGTTCATAGAAATAAAAACAATAATAATAAGTATATTATATACGTAATGATTAAACTCATTTTAATCCCTTGGTATATAGGATATTTTTTCTAATTTTTGTGAATATACTTTTCAGCAAGATGTACAGAAATATAATCAAAACACGTTTTTATTTTCATTCATATATGTAAGGATGCAATCAATAAACATTATTAATCGCCGATAACTATAGTACCTGCATGAAGTTATCAAAATTTTTAAGGAACAAAAATATATTTTTAATCTCTAGGAAGTAAAAGCAATTTTTAATCCCTGCACATTAATGGGACACTTTAATCCCTTTGAAGAGATTAAAATCCACATTTTTGTCCCGAAATTACAAAAAAAAGTATTCTTTTTTAGATGCACATTGTGGTGGGTGTTGGTGCAGGAGGCCATAATTTCGAGGATAGGACAGATGGTTCTAAGCCGTGGTTCAACAACCAACCGATCAGTCAAAAAAGCTTCTACAAAGCTAGGGACGCGTGGCTGCCAACGTGGGGAAACGACGCCAAATTAGAAGTGGAATATGTAAAAGTGTGGGCATTAGAAGAGTAATAATTATAAGGGAATAATCATTGTGATAATATTAAAATATTCAAAGACCTGAACACTGAAGATTTTATGACGCGAATAATGTTGTGAATGTTTACAAAAAATTATTACATGGACAAGGTATTCTCTCATTGGATTTATTAAACACATCACATTCTTTGCGATAGAGCATAATATGCTTTGACACGACTGATTGAATTTGGATGTAGTATTTAAATGTGTTCAGAATTTGTCTTTTGTAATATTTCCACTAAAAAAATCACATCACATTTAGTTATGTAAACGATATTTTGGTTTAGTATCAACTTTTGAATACATTTTGATATTAACGGGCACGTAGCAGCAGGTATGTTACTAATAAAAGCTTCAGCCACTCACACTTGGAATAAAAATAAGCATGTTTCAATATAGATCACGACAGAACAGAAACATGAAACATAATTTTATAAGCGTGGGGATTCAATTTTTAATTAGTTATAATTCTATTATTGATCCTAAAATAGATTTTTACGAAGTTAAAGACTTTTTTTAACTGAACTAAACTATTTACGGGAAAAGTAAGGAAATACATATTATCGTTTCGATATTTTTCAAATGTATACCAGTTTGTCAATTTTGTGAGTATTTGTTCTTAATATTGGGAGAGGGAGACACAGAGTGTAGGTGTGGTTTGGTTTGAATATATTATATACTTTTTAAAATGTTGATATTTTTTTATGCAAAATTAATTGCTAAATATGGCACACAGTTTTTCAGACAAACTTAGGTTGTTTTTTGATCTAACCAGAACCAGCCAAATGAAATCAAAAACATATCCTTCTCCCTCTCCACAACCCACGTCTCAACTCTGGTTGCTACATACTAATTTTCCAATGTGTACATTTGGTGAAGTACAATGCGTAGCTTTGTGCAGTTCCTGCCTGACTTCTCCCGACCATCGAATATTAACTAACGATAAGAAGATTCACTCACGTTAGCAGTATAGTATAGTTTTATCTTTTTGTTATGTATTTGGTCAAAACTATATGATAGGAAGGATCACTCTCCGCGGCGGCATCGGCATGTCAACGGTGTGTCTCCTTCCCCACGCGAAAACTAGCAGAATATCGGCAGGCCATGATACAGCACAAACAATCATGTTGGCAGGCGACCTTTGACGCGGCGGCCATAGACCAGCTCATCTTTTTGTCAGAATATTTGTATTCGGAAATATGGTGAAATTATTAACACAAAATCAAAATCTCTTAGTTATTACAAACCATGAGTGTTGTTAATAACTAATTAAAAACGTTAATAGATTTTGGAAACAACCAGTTGAATACAAACTTTATCAAAATAAATATTTGGTGTTAATAATAAAAAACCATAACGTAAGTTTTACAGGGCGCTGCAAATAATTCAAAATATATCAACTAGAGTACTATAAATAATTTCGTCATAAATTTGATTAAATATACTGCAAACGAAAATATCGTTTATGGCCAGCTTATATTTAAATTCAACCTGTGTGCCGCGGAGTTCGCCGATCGTTACCAGGCAACGAAGAAAATCAAGTACGATTCCTTTGTAGCGCTCGCTGAACACGCAGATCCCGCTGAGTGGGTCTTCTTACCGTTAGTTGATATTCGGTGTCCCTACCAAGGTTCATAGAGAGCATATTCGCGGATTCT
The DNA here is from genome assembly GCA_016904865.1 of Pissodes strobi. Taxonomy (NCBI): domain Eukaryota; kingdom Metazoa; phylum Arthropoda; class Insecta; order Coleoptera; family Curculionidae; genus Pissodes; species Pissodes strobi. The sequence continues at coordinate 289 of JAEQML010060169.1, read as the reverse complement.
AAACGGTGCTCTGTTTGGTGGGTTCAAGGTTAAAGCGTTAGAGTTAATGTCAGTTTCACTTTATCTACTGCCCAGTGAACCGCTTTAAAAGGGTCTGGTAGTGTAGTGATCATATTCTGTGCTTGTGATACTGGCGGCCCGCGTTCGATTCCCGTCGGTGGAAAGACATGTTTTAATTTTTTGTTAAGGTTATGTTTGTTTCCCTTTTTAGATATGCGTTAATTTTGTTTGATTGCGCCCAGGAGTGCGCGGAGAGCTATGCGTGAAGAATTAACAGTATTCTTTTAAA
>JAEQML010060168.1:0-27570 GCA_016904865.1 Pissodes strobi | reverse complement strand
TTTTTTTGGAACAGGTTGCACTCGAGCGACTTTCCAAGAGGATGGGTAAATCCCTTTTCTATAAGAAAGAGAAAAAAGCCTGGAAAAACAGATGCTGTATTAGGTGTATTTTGAAATTGTGTGTTTTCTTTCTAAATCCCTTCCTGCTAGTATTAAGTTAAGTTAAGCAAGTGAATTTCTGAAAGCAGCCGGCAACCACGCAAACATACAAGATTGACCCCTGGTTCGCCGTTTCTCCACTGTCTAAAAGCAACCCGGTGCGGAGTGGGCCCTCTACCACTATAATCCAGATGCGGTGGCGCCCGAGAACCAACCATTTGGATGACGTAATGGTTAAACTAGGCAGTCCAATAGCATTTTATGCAGAAGAAATAGCATAGCATGCAGAAGCAAAGAAGCGCCTAACGAGAAACCCCTCACAGTGGCTTTTAGTGTTTGCTCTGTTCTATCCTATATAGGCCACACTTAACAACTATAGGTTACTATACTTTTAATTATTGCATTGTATATTCTATGTTTGTTTTCCTTTGTAATGTGTTTATCCCATAGTACGCCATTTAACATGGACACAACCTTCCTGCCTTGAAGATTTCTTTCGGCTATTGCTTCGTCCAGACTTCCTTCTTTCGATATTTTTACGACTGGATATTTGTATGAGATGAAGGGTTTGATATTCTGTTTGTCTGAGATAGGCAGACCTTGTTGTTCTCCTCCTATACACATGTATTCTGTTTTCCGAATGTGAACCTCTAGACCCCACCTATCATACTCTTCAATTAGTTTGCGTGTCATATATTCAATGTCATCAATGTCTTGTGCAATCACCACCTGATCATCCGCAAATGCCAAAGTATAGATTGTTGATGTATCATCCACAGGTATGCCCATTGCTTCGCATTGTCTCTTACACCTTGTTAATGCGCTTTTTAGATAGACTGAACAGTGTTGGCGATATACAACACCCTTGTCTGAGTCCCTTTGTTACTGTGATCCCGGTTGTTAAGTTATTTCCTATTTTTATTTGTGTTCTTGCATCATTATACAGTGATTTGATTGCTTTTATTATTTCAGCATTTATGTTGGTATGTTGTAAAGCTTCCCATAATTTTACTAGAGCAATGCTGTGATAGGCTTTTTAAGGTCCACAAATAGCAAATGAACTTCCTGGTTATATGCGATTTTCTTTTTTATGATTTGAGTTAACGTAAATAGGGGGTCAATGGTGGATCTTCCTGCTCTGAATCCGGCTTGCTCTTCTGTCTCCATTGCACTGTATTCATCTTCTATCTTGTTTTTGAGTATTCTTCCATATATCCTGCTTATGGTGTTGGTTACGGATAATCTTCTATAGTTGTCGCATTTATTTTTATCCCCTTTCTTATGGATTACTGATATATATGACAATTTCCATTCCTTTGGTACTTCTGACTTATTTATACATCTTTGGAATAGATTTGTGAGCATCTGGGTTAGTTTTTCTGTCCCATATTTAATAAGTTCTCCAGGAATCTTTCCTCGTCCCGCCGCTCTTCCATTTTTTAGTGCGTTAACTGATTTTTTTACTTCTGATACAGATACTCTTACTGGAAATCCTTGAGTGGTTATATTTGTGTTAGTATTATCGGTAATTTGGAACTCATTTCTATCTTCTGTCAGTATTTTTTCGAAATACTGATTCCATGTGACAGAGAAGAAGAGGCACAAGAAAAAATTGAGGTACACATTAAAATTATTGAAAAATTAAATCAGGAGATACGTCAACTGAAAGATTAGAACAGTATAAAGCAAGAGGAATTCAATAATATGGTAACTAAATATGAAGAAAAAGACCAAAATTTAATAGAAATGAGGAACAGAGATAAAAAAATTGACTACATGTATTAGAAGCTTAGAAGTAGAAGCCAGTTCACGGGCCAGCGAATTAAAATGCTACAGATCAGTAAATTCTGAGGTAAAAGAGGCTCTAGAAGCAAAGGAAATTGAAGTCCAGGAGCTTAAGGAAGAGAACATGATTCTGTCAAGGAGATTTGAGGAACAAAGTGTTAACTGTAACCTACTAAAGGAAATTTCAGACACTGAACATGCTAATAATGATTCTATAACAGAACAAAATGGGAAGAGAAGATTCAAATAAAACAAATGGAGATTGATGAATTCAATGAAAAAACTGAAAACTGTCAAAAGTATGGTGGTTTCTATAAGGATGATTGAAGAGGAATACAAGAGATTGGAGAGAGAACTACGAAACTTGCAGGAGACACATGATAAAGGACTTGAGTTTAGGACAGGAGATTCTAGCATGGATAACAATAGAAGTGATAAAACTGTAAATATTATGGTAGAGTGTAGTATGGTGGATAACAGGCAAGAATATATAAATGAGAGTAGTAGTAATGATAACACCATTCATCAGAAAAAAAAAACAGAAAATTTTAGTGCTGACTGATGAGTATGGAAAATACTTATATCCCCATCTCGAGAAGTTGTTCTCTGTGGACTATGTTGTTCAGATTGTCTGTCGGCCGGGTGCAAGGTTTAGGGATGTGACAAATGAAAATAGCTCAATCTCTAGGATGGCAAGTGATGATTTGCTGTGGTATTGGCTGGATTAAATAATAGTAATATTAGTCTAAGTGACATATCGCTGCTTTCAAATATGTGTTTTCATACTAACCTAATAATATGTACACTACCTGCAAAGCTTCAGGGAAGTGTATCACATAGAAATGTAGAACATGTTATTCATAGAATTGTAGAAATTGTCAATGGCTGAGAGAGTTTGTAGTTAACATTTGCTGTCTGGATTTGTTTGATAGATTTCGATTTTCTAACTATTCAAAGGGTATTTACCTGAACAGTAAAGGTCTAGCTAAGTTGGCATCCATAATCAGAGGTGTGGTTCTGGATTTTCATAATATACCATCAAATTCTTGTTTGAGACAGCGAATGTTGTACATTTATCATCAATTGATAGTATTAAGTCTTTAAGTAATGATATAGTCAACAATACTCAATCTGACTTGGTAGTAAATGGAAATGACTGTTTTGTAGATCTGACACCAAAGGAATGTGTACTGAAGGGTAGTTTAGAAAAAGATTCTGAGATTATTTTTTTAGATCCGGGTCTCATAAAGCCCACCACATTGGTTTAGGTAATAGTCAATCTATAAAAATTAAAGACAGCAACATTCAATGAATAAGAAACAAATAAACTGTGCATATTTTTGAACAGTTGTAATAATCCAAGTATTGCCCTTATTACAGAGCACTAGCTGAGTGATTATGAATTAGTCAATGTGCCTGAGTATGTTACTGTGTCAGTGTTCTCTCGTACTGGCTCTGGACATGGTGGTTGTATGATTTTATTGAGTGAATCTTTTTTAAGCTTAAACAAGTTTGAACTCATCCACAAATTCAATAATTTGCTAAAGGAAATAACTTTTGAATTCAGTATAATCTTTTCAAAGAGACTCAACCTCTATGTAATCTGTGTCTATCGGTCACCCAAATCTGATGTAAAAGAGTTTTTGACAAGCCTTGACAGTCTTTTGTCTCAAATATCTCCATCTTGTAGGGTTTTACTGGCTGGAGATTTTAACATAGAATAAACAAACGGCAATGAAGTCTCCACCCTTGCATTGAAAAATATATTAATTTCTAATGACTTAAACATGCATGTTACAATGCCTACACGTATAACAAAAACATCATCAACCTTAATTGATTATGTGTGTTCTAATTATAGTGAGGAAGAGGTAGATTGTAGGGTCGTTGATGCTGCTCTATCGGATCATGAAGCAGTGATTTGTAATGTAATGGAGCCAAAAGTAATAAACAAACAGAAAGCCAGACGAGGTTGAGTGTTTAATAAAAGAAACTATGATAGGTTTTATCGGTTGTGTAGCGAGGAATCATGCTGGCATCCAAGGAGCCTCTAAGTTTATTTCACCAGAAAACGACAAAAATTTTTAACAAATGTTTTCCTGTAAAAAGTATAAAAATGAAAAAACAAAAGCCATGGTTTACTAAAGGTTTAAAAACGTCATCTAGAAATCTTCGCTGTTTTCATAGGATAAGGAAATTTGCAGATAGTCCATTCTTTAGTGTGTATTTTAGCTCTTATAGATCTTTATTTCGCAGATTAATCGCGGCTGCTAAAAAACGGTATTACTTCGATCGTCTGAATCATACTTCTAATAAGCAAAAAGAATGTTGGCAAATTATAAATAATATTCGTTCTAGTAATTTTCAAACATCTCTGCCTCATCCTGACGTTAGCTCTGACAACCTGAACAACTATTATTGCAATATTGGGAAAAACTTAACAAGAACCATAAAAACATGCGAAGATCCAATGTCCGATATGTCCGGTTTTTCAGTGCCCCCCTCATTTGCCTTTACACCAACTTATCTAGCAGAAGTTAAACTAACTCTCAAGAGCATTAAGAAGAAAAAGGCTTCTGGGGAGGATGGATTGTCGGTTTAGGATATTACTTAATATGCCAGATGTGGTTTTATCAGATATATTAGTTGAAGCTGTAAACCATTCATGGACAAGCGGAGTGTTTCCTTCAAGCTTAAAGTCTGCATTGATAATTCCTCTACATAAAGGTGCAGATGAAACCAACCCTGCAAATTTTCGACCCATTTCTATGCTGTCTACCTTATCTAAATTAATTGAGAAACTAACCAAAACTCGTATCATGTCATTTCTTGAGGACAAAAACTTACTAAACAATGCACAGTATGGCTTTCGCAGAAGTACTGGGACAAACAATGCTATGTTCAATTTGCTGACACAACTGATTTCTTCTTTGAATAAGTCCGATGTAGCGGCTGCTGTTTTTTGCGACCTAGCAAAAGCTTTCGATTGTGTAAACCATTCTATACTTTTCGGGAAACTTTACAATTATGGGTTTAGGGGTGTGGCTTTAGCATGGTCCTACTTACAGGGAAGGAACCAGAAAGTCTTAATAAATTCTGAAACATCAAAACCTGGGAACATAGAATGGGGGGTACCCCAGGGCTCGGTCTTGGGACCGGTTTTGTTCCTAATATTTTTCAATGATCTTGCAAGGCTCAATATTCATTTTTGCTGATGAAACTACAATTTTGTTGTATAGTTTTCGTTTGTTCTCTATTTCAGATTCGATCTCCTCCTCCCACCAATATGGTTTTTGACGTTTCCCTTCTTTTTCCTGGCATTCTAGTGCCTCTCTCGCTGCTGCTTTTATGCATGATTTGATGTATTCATACTCTTCCTCTATACTATCGAAAGATGTTCTTTGTAGTTTATTGTTTAGTCTGGCTTTGTATAGTTCTTTTGTAATTTCCTGCTCCAAACTATTAATGTTGTAACTTATTTCCGTCACTTTCTCTTTTTCGTCATTTTCCTGTTTCTTTTCTTATTGGTATCCTGTTCTAATAGGAAATACTATTTGTGCCTTAAGTAGATGATGGTCACTACCATATGAGGCACCTCTTTTAACTTTTACATCATTGACCTTTAGCTCACTTTTTTGTTTATATAGTCAATAATAGTTTTTTGGTTTCTTGTTTCCTGTCTCCATGTGAATTTATGGACGTCTCTATGCTGGAAGTGTCCATTTAGAACTTTTAGCTGATTTTCTTCGCATATTTGTATTACTCTCCTTCCATTGTCATTTACCACGTCCTCTCCAAAACCTCCTATCACAATATCTGTATCCTTTCTTCCCACTCTCCCATTAAAGTCTCCTAAAACTATTAATAGACATACCAATTTTTCCTATTTCTTCATTTAATTGTTCGAAGAATTCGTCTTTATTAGCCATTAGGTAGTCTTCATTTACCGCGTACACTCCTATTATGGTTATTCTATATCCATGTATTGTTAGGTCCATTTTTATAAGTCTTTCATTTATTGGTTTCCATGTTGTTATAAACTTCCTCTGTCTCCTGTGTATGACAATTGACACTCCCTGCTTGGCTCTATCTACCTTTGGTACACCACTGTAGAAATGATCGTATATTCCCCAGCTTTCGGATATGTGGTTATGTGGTGAGGAAAGTTTACCCCTTCTGATGCTATCTCTCCAGCAATGCATTGGCTTTCCATTTGATGAGATTCGATATGAAATGGGTGCAGAACAGGTGGTTGTAATCCGTAAACCTGGGATTACAACCACTTCAAGAGTGGTGTCACTGTAAGCGTGGCGCGGGTTCTAAATAAAAGGGTTTTGGATTAAAATACTAAGTTGCTTGAAGTATGGCAATGTAGTCCAAGACCTATAAATAATTTAAAGTATACATCAACTGCAGAGGCAAGCGTGTTCTCTCAATTAGGGTGAATTCTTGGCCAATAAACATTGTTTGTACCACGGTGTCTTCTTTATCATCCCCTATCGCCTGACGTAGATCGATCCCTAATCTGAGCTATATAACCCTGCACGCCAACCAAAGCCCATAGACAGTTTAAAGCGTGACAATATTGAACCATTTCGAAACTAAATACATTCCTAACTGATTTTTGGTCGCTAGAAATCAGTTGACATTTACACAGTTTAATATAGATCTTACGCTACAAATCTTAAGTCCTACTATTTGAAATTTTAGGCATTTATGTCATACAGGAAGCCGAATTATAAAACAAAATAAATATATCAATACAAATATTGAATGTTAAGGCAAACAAATAAAACCATTATTTCCGAATTAAATGCATTCCTAATTGGATTGTAGGCGCTAGATTTCGGTCGAAAATTAAACAGAGTTTAGTAGAGTTTTATCGCTAGAAGGTTTAGGTCCTAATATTTGAAAGCTTAGTCTTAATGTTTCAATAACCACGAATTTATATGCATTAATGAACAAGAAGGTATTTTAAAACTGTTCTAAAGTTTTATCCCGAGCTTCAATGTGCGATTAACTTTTATTACGTTTACATAAGCACCGCGCTGAACCATGGCTCAAGCAGCATATACAGAGCTTAAACTTTGTAGATTTTTTATATAAATTTGACTTGTTTTGCGATGTACTATAGTTAATGGTTTTAGCAATTTCGATGCAATTTGGATCATCGGATGAGTCTTGATAGGCGTCTAAAAGACGCTGTTACACTTATCACAAATAGATCGGACTCATTTTCCCATAGTATTAGCTAAATAATAATAATAAAAATATGTGTGAATTTTAAATTGGGCAACCGTTTCAAGTTTGAAAGTAATCGTCCAAAATGTTTCGAAGGCTTTGCGATAAAATCTGCGCCACCCTGTATATCAGCGGGAAGCAACGGAAAACAAAAACAAAAACAGAAAAGGAAATTAAATTAGTTTTTAATCTGGAAGACTTCGCCGGGACTCCGCATGTTCCGCCCCGTCGACCTTTATTAAGTCTCGTGATAAACGGTTTTTTCTTATCTTACTTTAGAAGACGGCGAAAGTTATGAGCCGATCCGCATATTTTACCGGTAAAAGGTAAATACATTTTTGCGTGACAATATCACCCCAGGAGGCGAATAAAAAAATTAATTAAACGCCTATGAAATGTATTTAGATGGGTTAATCGTCAGTAATGCGCGATAGACATAAAAACAAGCCATCTCTCTCTAAACAGCCGAGGCATCACACACATGTAGCACTGAGAATCTATGTTGGTTAATATTCATAAATTCAGTCCTGATGTTTACCCAATACGTAATATATTCCGCTTATTTTCACTTCCTTGTTAAAATGTTTTTGAGCCGGAGGGATGCACGTGTATCTCCTTGTAGCCTTCTTCAAGGTCAACATTCAATTGGAGGGCGGTTTCACGTGAAATTGTGCGGCTCCTGAATATTAATATTTGAACTTTAATTCTCTTTGCCGTACAGGCAGAACATCGATCAATGTATTAAACTTGTTTGCCAAAAATATCACGCCTGATTTGAAATTCGTGCGACTGTTTTTGAAAATTGAAATTGACAAACCTGGGGAATCAATCTTTGGAGAATCGCAAGTTCTCGATATTTTCAAGTAAACAAAGCGAAACGTAAAAATTTAGGCGGTTTCAATGTTGGGGATACGTTTACTCCGCCCCGTCGACCTTTATTAACATTGGCTTGAAGGTGTTTTATCGTTCGTCAGACTTTGTTTCTTACCCAAAATATATTCAACGAGTGCCTTACAGCACACATGTGCGTAAAGCTCGGGGGTCTTAACGAGCAACCTAATTGCCTAGCTAAAACCGGAATTTCGCAGGACACATTTGGTTGGCCAACCTAACCATAAATAAAACACAGCATAACTCTTAAACTTTATTATAAACTGTGACCTTGAATTGAGGTTAAATATTTAACAGTTTTTAAAGAATATTTCATGAATTTAATGTTCCTAAAGAAAAAAAAAACATATTTTCTCTTAAAATAATCTATAATGGCTAAATACCATTAAATTATGTTATCTTCTAGTTGCAAAGTGGTTTTAATATCTCTAATTAAACTTAAAATGTTATCTCTAATCTAACAGTTTGTAAATTAGAATTTTTTCCATTAGATTACTCTCTGATTTGACGACTTTAATCAAACTTCTATCCAAAACATACTTTTTAAAGCTTTAGTTAAACTATAAATATCTTTTAGGAATAACCTACTGATTATTTTCATAATTTATAGCAATTTTGCTATTCGTACTGTACTGGGCTTCGTTACATTATTCAAAATACCTGTGTAGCCACATTTTGGGTCAGTGGGCAAATCCTGCTGCTCAGTGAGAGATGAGGTTCAGTTAAGGGCGACAGCAGCTCTCTACCAGTTGAACTACTAACTGCCTTGCTCAATATCTAAATAAATTTAAGAATAAGTTCGCAAGTAAGTAATGAGGAATTAGACAACAAGTAAACTTGTTTACCACCAGCCACCCAGGAACCTGGAAAGAAAAGTTTGTTGTCCTTGTAGCTACATGACATAGACAAACGATAGCAAGCTACTAAAATATTTGTCACGCAGGCATGCAGTATCTAAATATTAAATTATGTTATTCAGTTACCAAAAGCCTTGGTGTCTTGCAGGGATCGAACCCAAGTCCTCTAAAATGTTATTCGAACATGTTGGCCATTCGACTACTGAAAAAGTTGTTGTTAAACCTTTAGCTCAGGTATGAATACCTAAATATTATCGAAGTCCAACAGTAAGGTATTAAATCTTTTTCCGTTGACTGCGCCGCGGACGAGCGATGCATTATTTTAAATGAAACAGTTTGTGTAATATTGCATGCTTGAACTCTAGCCTAGTATGTAATAATATTTCCTTTTAACGTATTTCTTCGATTGACATGCTCATATGCATGCAGACATAAAACTTTGTTTCGTCTAAATCAGCTTCCATACATTGCTGGTTCTATACTATAACCTCTAAATGTGGCTCTCAACATTTGCCTATTTTATTTTTGCTGAAAATATCTTCCGTTTGAGGGAATCCCTTAATGAAACATCCACACGGCAATATTTACACTCGACCCTTGTGTTTGCTCGAATCCGACATCAAAATCAACTAAGTATCTCTATAAACACATTTTCGAGTGTCGTTCGATTATTTACTCAGTTATAATGCGGTAATAATCTCCGAAGTTGCTTTTAGCTCACGTGAGAAAATCTCTCGAAATAGTAAATTCGTATCTCAGGTGGATTTTCCAGTGGGAATCGTGATTTGCCACTAATACTAACGAACATTTTATATCGATAACTTATTGTACAGGATGATCTAATCGAGATCTTTTTATCTCCCTTATTGTAATAGATGGAAAAAAATGTTAAATAAAAATGGGAAACAAATAATCAAATAAAAAAATTGTTAGAAAATTATTTGCTCAACCTTTTCCCTCGCATCCAAAAACTTATTTGTGCATTTAACGCTTTTTTCACACTTACCTGCCCTTGCTCTGAAGGGATCAAAATTTATATTACTTCTCCTTCTTTTTCTTAGGTCAGTCTTTGTTAAGTTAGTTCTTAGCGAACCACACCATGTAGTAAGGGTCACCTACTAAAAGTGAGCAGGCGGAAAAGGGCAATTCCCCTCTCAAAAACCCTCCAATTTGTTCTAAAGAAAAGAAGTTCCCTACAGGGTCACGTTTGCTTACTTGTTGAGCCTTGTGCACGGGTCCTAACGTGTTCCGTCTTTGTTACAAAAATATAAAAATTTTACAAAAACGTGTACATAGTACACCTTAAAGCTTGATATAAAAGTGAAATCCTTGGTAAAAACAGCTAGACGGGAGCACCCAGCAGTCTGTCCTGCACGAATCTACCTAACACGTCCAGTTGGTCCTCTTCGGTCAATCTCCTCACCAGTTCTTCCGGTCCAGGTAGGTCGGCATCCTCCAGGATCGCCCTTACTTGGTCTCTCCGGTCCACGTAGTCGGCGCAGGATTGTCCTCCTCAGTTTGACAAGTGGGACATCCGGCAGCACCCAGTTTGCCGATTTTGCAGTAATAACCTGCAAATTCACCGTGTCCTGTTAGTATCTGCATAATCTTTCGATTAAATTTAAATCCCATAATGCCCCTTCCCTCTATACCAGGTAAAATCTGATAGGTCCATCTGCCAGTGGAAGCTTCATCCCGAGCTTCCTCCCATTCTCTTTGCCATATCGTTAGTATTCTCTGTCTAACACTTTCCTTAAATAACTTCTTGCCAAGTCTAGGTTCAGCTTGAATTTCAACACCATCTCTATTGATCACTAAACCCCTCTGTACCTATCTGTGATCTATTCGCTCGTATATCATTTGTTTTAATGGCGGAATATTAGCTAATACGGCCGCAGCCTGTGCGGACACCTTCCTGTATGCTCCAATGAGGGTCCTGGCGACCAATCCTCTAATAGAGTTTAACTCATTCCTTATTCTGACATGTTGAAGCTTACGCTCAAAGATCTCTGCATTATAGTAAAAGAGCGGCATAATTGCTCCATCAAAAATGGTCCTCAGAGCTCCCGAGGGAGACTGAAAAACTCTAGCCAATGCTCTTCTGAGCCACTGAAAAATAGTCCTGGATTTTCCACATATATATTTAATATTAGCTTGAAAAGTAAGTTTCTCATCAAAAATATCTCCCAAGTGTTTTAACTGCTGTGCCCTTGTTATCCTGGCTATCCCAATCCTCACGGAAGGGTTCCTCGTGAGTTTCCTGCCAAACATTATGTATTTCGACTTTTCGTGTGATATACTCAACTTATTGGTAATCGCCCATTCCTTCACCCTGTCCAGTGCCCTGTTCATTTGAATCTCCAGCGCTGGTCTGCTGTTGGCACAGGTGACGATTACATGGTCCTCTGCTAACGCCGTCATCTTGCTCTCCTCAATTTCGTCGAAGCTTTCCAAAAGTTGATCCACCACCAAATTTCACAGATTAGGGCCCAGTTTGGAACCCTGTGGGCATCCTCTCTCTAAATCTCTCCTGAGCATCGCTTGGCCAGCCTTATATGTTATTTGCCTATCGCTAAGATAGCTCACCGTTAGGTCGAACAGGTATCTAGGTAATTCTCTTTCATTGAGGGTCTTCAAGACTGAAGGCCACCAAACGTTATTAAATGCTCCTTCAATATCTAGAAAAATACATGCCTTATATTTATATCCGTTATCTATATTTCCCAGAAGCTACTCAACTGCATTTTCCGTTCCCTTCCTGCTGACGAAACCATATTGTGCTCTGTGGTGAAATTCATTCTCGTCCTTGAATGCGAAATATTGCTTTCCCATGAAATGCTCTAAAGTTTTGCCTAGAATCGGCAAGAGCGTGATAGGTCTCAACCTACCCAATCCATGAGCAGTCCCCGGTTTAGGAATAGTGATCAAAGAGCCCAACTTCCAAGCTCTGCAGACGTATCCAGAGAACAACGTCCAGCAGAGCATCCGGTCCTGGCGCCTTCCTTATGTTAATCCTCAGCAAATGTTCTACTTCCTCGGTGGTAAGTCTTCTAATCTCCCTAACTGGTCCATCATAGTCCCTGGCCACCACTCTCAACAGAGCGTGCTCCACTTCGTCCTCAACTAGGTTGCCTTTCTTAATGTACTCGTTGACTATGAGTTCAGCTGTATCGTTGAAGCCCGTTATAATTTAGGCGTTTCTTTCTCTGGTCTGTATGATATCCAGCACATTCTTGCTTTTGCCAGCCGCTAGCCATGGATCCTCACTCAAATTATTGCTAACGAAATCGTCCCATGACTTATTATTGGCCTTGATTATTTCGGCCTTCAAATGCCTTACCTTCTCTAAGTACGCGTCTCCAGTCTATCTCTATCCGGCTCAGCCGGCTTTCTTTGGTACGTTCTCCTAGCTCTTTGAGTCTTCCTTTTCTTCCTATCGATAGCATCGCTCTACCACACAGGCCTATTCATATAGACTCTTCTCTTGGGCACCGTCATTTGCGCAATGAACTTCAATTCTTCAGTTAGACCATTGACTCTTTCGTCAACATGTTCGATCGTAGGCCTCCACAGCAAATATTCTAAGCTGTACATTGCCAAAATGACCATGTCCAGTGCTTTTTCAGTATTAATCTCCGTCCTTACCTGCCTGATTTTCTGGCTTTGCTCTCCACATCTTGACTTATAAGAAAAGGCGATCATCCTGTGATCGCTTAGTATGTCTTCTAATAGTTCCCAATCTACCACGTGCTGCACAGTACCACGACCGCCCACCGTAACGTCGATATTACTCGAGCCTCTAGCTCCACAAAATGTGGCAAATTTACCAGGTCTATTGTGCACGTACCAATCGAATTCATTGAACATCCCAACTAGATCCATCTCTCTCTGATCAATATCTCTATCGAACCACTCGATGTGATGAGCGTTCGTATCTATTCCTAGTACTATTGGTATGTCCGCTTAATTTGCAAGTGTTCTTAAATTATCCAACTGTCCATTATCAGAAATATCCATGCTTGGAGGTCAGTAAAGACTCCCGACTCTAATGCTATCTTGCCCAAGCACAACCAAGGCCAGAGCCGCATACTTGCTGCAGTGCTGGGTATATTTTAAAATCTGGAATGTCGTATTCAACACCAGGATGCAGGCCTTAAAAGGAACGTTCTGATCCGCGATAGTTCTAACCCCAATAAAGCTCTGGCGATTATGCGCGTTTCCTTTCCTTATAGTGTAAGGGTCCTAGACAAGCAGCAGGTCATAATTATTAGAAATTGCGTAGTTAATGTAACATGCCGTTGCCGCCTGACTATGGTGTAAATTCTGCTGCAAGCACCTAACCAGGATTTCTTTATCCATTAATGACAAAGTCGATATTGGCTACGAAGGCCTCCATCTTTCGTTTATAGGCTGCACATTTCGCATCTCTAGGCTTATGCTAATTATCTGCAATACCCGATCTTATGCACAAAAAGCATTTATGCATCTCGACCTTGTCCTTGTTCGGACAGCTCCTTTCATCTTGAGCTAGAGCGCACAAACCACACTCGGCCTGCATCTGACCTTTGGTCGCCACATGACTGTATCCTTGACAATTAAAACACCTAGTAACATGGATTCTGTCTTCTACATTGCAGGAGTGCCACTCCAAGAACAGCATCCCTTTGACCAAGATTTTCTTCCTAGATTCGGGCTCAACTTCTACTACCCAGTGTGTATAATGTCTATCTCTCGGTGCAAACTTATAGACAGGAGTCACCACGACGTGTTCCTCGTCTCTGAAGTTCTGTTCGCTAATAACCTCCACCAAACCGTCCTTTTTTCTCTTACTGCCGGGTCCGTAAGTTAATTAACCTCTATGTTCTTGGACTCTATTATGACCTTATTATTCTTAAGGGGCAAATATCCGTGCAGGTTTAAAGTCGATCTGACTCGGATTGATAGCCAGCTTTTTTAGCTCCTCACCACTTACTTCTTTGTCCCCAACTTTCTTGGTCAATTCCACTCTAAAATTTTCTCCGCTGGCATTGGCTTCTTAATTCCGCTGATATTGACCAAATTTGCAGTAACTGCCGCATAAGAGCCACTTCTTACTCCTCCTTGAGAACCCGCTTTAATTAGTATATTTAATTTCTTATTCTGCTTTAAAGTCCCTTCATTTTGTGTAACCACTAAACTCCTAATGTCACTGTGCAAGTTTTTGATCTCCATCACCTTTCTAACTTGGTATCTAATGTCCTTATTATTCTTTCTGATATCTCTAGCAATAGCAGCTACCTTTATCTTATTGCCCGGCCGAGAAAAGGGATTCTCGAGAAGATCCACCATATCGTCTATTGCCTTAGACCTCGCTAAAAATACATCCATATCTAATTCACTATCTCCCTCATTATCTCCCCGAGTTCGAGGTGGAGTGGACTTTCTCGCTTGCTTGCCCTCTACTTCCTTATCGGAACCTGCTTCTGATACTAACGTCTTCCTCCTTGATGTTCCGACTTCAACTTCCATGTCGGAGTCGCTCGACATCCTGTCCAACGCTCCCGTCTAACTGGAGCTAGACAGCTTTCCCGCCTGCCTTCCCCTGGGGGGGGGGGGGGGGGGAGTACCAGCCTTCCCCTATAAGCACCTCTTAGCCGTGGACCAGAGCTTATGGCTTGCCCGCTATCACGACAAGACTGATTGCTGGGCCGTCTTTGCCTGCCAGAAGCCCGCGAGGAGGGGGGTGCACGCCTTTAACCAATAAACCTTCTTTTTCTGAGAATTAATCCTTAACGTCTTTCAGCAATAATCGCACCTCGGATAAACCTCATTGGTTACGATAATGCCACTGCACAAAGCTAAATACAGAGATAAATCCAACATACAAATATAAAGACAAATTTAATACTAAACCTGTGGTCATGTTTCTGTGAAGGCCCAAAGTTGTTTTGAGAAGGTCGCACTCTTTAAATATTACTAGATATACAGAATGCAAAAATGTTCAAAATTAGATAGTTCTGTCCCTGTGATTTCTTTTGATGCGGCCAAATTAAGTTTGATGCATTGAAGACACTACTGCTTATTGTCAATGCAGCATTTAGTTCGCATACGACCACGCGGTTGAAATTTTGAGGTTAAATCCAAGAATAGGAAGAAAATGGACGGTACCTTCTCAAAACACTTTCCGCTATAACGACAATTTATGCCCAGATCAAAGTGGTTTTCAACCACGAAGGAATGGTCTGCCGAAACAAATCTTGCATTTTGAAATTAAATGAAATATTAAAATAAGTTTTTCTACTGCTGTGTTTGTATAAAAGTGATCATAATGTTAATGTAAAATATTCAAATAATATATTTTAAAGAAAAATTTATTTCAAACGAGCCTGATGGGCACTGAAATGGATTATTTATTTATAAACTTAAAAACAGCAGCTCAATTGACATTCGATAGTACTGCAGGTACTGTAATTATCTCGATTCTTTCTGTAATTACTGATACTTTTACGTCATTCAATCTCGAAAATTCAGTACTGTTTTACCGGGTCGGTTTAAATAGTTACTTAAAACTTGAAAATTATTAATTCTAGTAAACTTGGAACCAAGTTATATAATTGAATTGTTAAAATTACATTGTGCTTCTCGGTTGGATCACCCCGTAGAAGGTAAGTTCAGAGCTAGTAGCTAAAATTGTATAATGCGTGTTTGTATCATAGAAATACCTTGGTCCTTTCATTTATGCATACACAGTCAGATATTATAATATCAGAATATGTCTCGTAGGATTTATTTATTCCGTCCCGTCGCCTTTTACTTATTTTCCATAAACATTTTTTCATATTTCGTTTCGAACGAGGCAAATATTCAGACGCCTCAGAAAAAGCGCATTTCAAAGGAGCTGCTTGCTAAAAATCCAAGTTTTAAATATAGCCTGCGGAAGATAATAAATCAGGTCCATGCAAATAGCTAAGATGCCAGTTAACGATTTTAACTTTTTATCTAAATTCTTCTTACTTCATTAATACGTCTAACGACAGTTTTAGCGAAATATTTCTAATATATTTTTAGATGTCTGCGTAATATAACTTGTCCTGTCTGTCCTTGTTTAATTTACAATTACATAAATATCATATCTTTATTAGAATTTTTACTTTTAAATTAGTTTTTAGGCATAATTTAGTTTGGGTTAGGACTCATGGCGAGGCTTCTAACTGGACACTGCCTGTTAGAATTTAGTTTACCCAAATGGCCTACTTACCCTATACACTCTTGTATATATAGGCTAGATATATTATTTCTAGATGGAAAGTGGAGAAAATGGAGCTGAACAGATAATAACTTATGCAATTGAGACGTTGATATGAAAAAACTGTAGCATCATCACCCACTGTTGGACGTAGGCCTCCTCTAGGTTTTTCCATGTCCCTCGGTTCTGGACCGTCATTATCCAATTCCCAGCAATTCTCTTTATGTCATCTCTCCTTTGTGTTGGTGGTCTACCTCTATTTCGTTTGTCTTCTCGTTGTCGTCATTCTGATAATCTTTTGGTCCACCTGTCGTTTGATGTTCTCGCCATATGACCTACCCATCTCTTCATTCTCATTCCAGTTATGTGTTCATGTCTTTAACTTTAGTCCTTTGTCTGATGGTATTGTTGGGTCAAAGGACGTATGTCGATAAAAACTTAATATTTTCAAAGTTTTAAAAGACCTTAAAAAAACTTACTCTCAATCTAAAAATAAAGATGGTGTTAAAAAGCAAAAAGAGAACAAAAACAATTGGACATATGCCGTTTTTGATGGAATTTTGCTGCAAAAAGGTTTTGAAACAATGTTGTTCCAGAAAACCCATTTGTTCTTAAGTTTACAGAAACATATCTTTTTGTATATTTCCATCAGAATACAAACATTCAATTTGTAATTCGTTTGATGGTTGGTTTGGTGATATGATC
The DNA here is from genome assembly GCA_016904865.1 of Pissodes strobi. Lineage (NCBI taxonomy): Eukaryota > Metazoa > Arthropoda > Insecta > Coleoptera > Curculionidae > Pissodes > Pissodes strobi. Next base: position 10,767 of record JAEQML010060168.1, on the reverse strand, counting down.
CTGAATGGAAGAGTGAGTTGTCGTAGATTTCCAATATCCAGACTTGCCTAATTTGAGTTTGTGATTTCGTTGCCATCAATTAATTGTATTTTATGTATCCATGCCTTTGGGCATGAAGCATGAAGTAGGAGTGGTGTTCATACCAAAAGCAAGAAGGATGGATTACACTGTCTCCAAAGCCTACCGACCAATCAGCCTAACATCATTTCTGCTGAAAACTCTGGAGAGGCTGCGTGAGCGATATTTGAGGGACTGCGCACTGGTCAACTGACCGCTGCATTCCAACCAACATGCGTACACTTTATCACCTTTGGAAAATCAATGCAGCCTTAACAAATAGGGGCCTCCGTCCGGCTGTCAGTGGCTAGATTTTCAACATGCTCTCAAAGAGACGTGTGCAAATAAATGTGGAATACACTGTAGTGAGAGGCACCGTTGTCAAAAGCTGCCTGCAGGGAGGTATTCTATCGCCACTGCTATGGACCCTTTTTCTCGACAACCTTTTGCATCGCCTCAACTCACGATACATATGCGACGATCTTACGATGCTGTTTCGAAGGAGTTCTGTGCAATCATATGCAGAGTGCTCTTCGCTTAGTCGAAGAGTGTTGTTAAGAGCACTCCCTGTCTGTAAACCACAGGAAGACGGAGTCACTACGGCCTCCGACCCTACTAAAAACACAACTAAATCTTGCTCCCGAGGTAAAATACCTTCGGGTCACCTTCGATGCTAAATTATCCTGGAATCTTTATTTAGAACGAAGACTAAAGAACACATACATTTCTTACGAACAGTACCACAGGACCGCCGGAAAAACCTGGAGGATGAAACCCAGGGTCGTAATGTGGATCTATACTGCTACCATAAGACCCATGATTGCCTATGGAGCCGTAGTTTGGTGGCCCAAGAGTCAACAAAAAACGGCAATGCTTAAGCTCAGTCAGGTACAGTGAAATGCCTGCCTGACCATAACGGGAGCTATGAGAACAACCCCAACCAGAGCCATGGAAGTAATGTTGTGCTTGCCGCCCCCTAGATATTTATCTAAAGGAGGTGGCTCTGACTACATTGCTGAGGCTCAGAGTCGTTGTTGTGCAACCCAACATAGAATGTGGAGAGACTAGACGCCACCTGTGGGAAGGGGCAGTCGGAAGACTGCCACTACTGCAGGCCAGCGTAGACAGCATACCTCCCAAGTTTGTCTTCAACAAACTATATGATGTACAAATAAAACCAAATGAGTCTATAACCGAAGGTGCTGTTAACATTTTCAAAAACCCAGGAAGGAGCAGATTGTGGAATTTACTTCCGAAGCTTTCGAGTTTAACTCAAATGGTCTATAGAGGGACACGCAAGTATAGTTCAGTCTGAACTTGCTGCTATATCCGTAGGTGCAAAAAAAATTGTTCTCAGGAACACTGAGGACAAGACTATTTAAATCTACACGGTCAGTAGACAAGCACTACTGGCCCTGAAAAGATATACTTACAGCCAGGTCAGTACTAGAATGCCACAATCCACTGGAGGATGGAGAATTTCTATGTTTTTTTTTGTCGTCTGGTAAAAATGCTCTCTTATGCACACCCCCCGGTTGAGGGGTAGTGTTGGAATCGCTGCAGTAGCATACCAACTAAAACATCCATGTAATGCCGACTTGTGCGTGGACCCCTCTAGGGGATCATCTGCTGCACGTCGGTTAAGGACTTCCGGGATCGAATCCTATTAAGTCCTAATCATCTAGCTTCTCAGACATCACTTGCGGTTACTTGTCCGCGCATCTCTGGTACAATGTGTCATCTCGTGTTTGTGTGTTTATCCAATTAGACTCCTAGGTCTATTGTACTTGGCCCATCTCCTGGTCCCTGGGTCATCTGGGTGATAGTTAATCACTTCTCTCAATTCTTCGTCAGCATGGTTTTCTGCCTTTAGGAATACGCGCCTGGCCTTTTCGACTATGAAGTCTAGTAAAGGCTGCCACTGGAGGTCTCGTTGCAGGTCAGCATTTCGGACGAACCAAGGTGCGCCGACTGCTTTCCTGATTAGTACGTTCTCAGTACTCGTTAGCAATTTAATGCTTGATTTCGCTGCGTATCCCCAGGCTGTTGAGCCATACGTCAGTTGACTTCTCGCTATTGACTTGATCATGATAAGTTTGGTCTTCAATGCCATTTGGCTATTCCTCCCGATCAGGGGGTTTAGCATGGCCATTGCTCTTTTCGTTTTGTCCTTAGCAGCTCGGATGTGCCTTTTCCATGTTAGGCCACGGTCCAGGTGTACTTGACTTCGTCGCTCCAAGGAATGTTGAGTGCTGGGTTAAAGGACATGCACTGTGTTAAGGTAACAAATTAGCGTATAAATTGCCTAGAAAAGCAACCGTTTTGTCAAGGAAGAACCTACGACTCATGGCGGGGATTCTAACTGCACACTGCCAGCTGAGAAAATATCTCTACATAATAAGATTATGCAGAGGCTGTGAACGGGAGGATGAAACAGTAGAGCATCTGCTCTGCGATTGCGACGCTGCTTCGGAACTAAGTGAATCCATTTTGGGAGAACGGTGGTCAACCAGAACAGCCTCCTCGGGCAACATCGCCGCCTTTTTTACAACAATAGGCTGGGTGATGGCCTAGACGGAATGTTTGATCTAGGGAGGACGCACAAGGGGTTCAATGGGGCCTAAGTGCCGTGGCCTTCCAAGACCAACCTCTCACCATTTCCTGATTCAAGATTTCACGTAGTAGTACTGAGAGTATTTTTGAAATGTCAATTGAACTCCAAACTGTCTGCTTTAGAATTGATAAATTTTAGGGGGTAATATTTTAATTATTTATAGATCTCAGCTGAACTGTTTGGCATTTTATAAAAGTCTTAACGCAGTTCCTATTAAGCAAAAATACGTATCACAAATTTGGCACATATTCCTAACATATTGGGTTATTAAGGAGATTCTTTATGATTTAAGGGGCAGTAGTAGCATGATAAATACAGCATTGCCATTGCCACTTGTAATTTATTTCAACCAATTTTAATTTCAATATTTTTTTAATCAAGTGCATGCGAATTTTCCCCAACATTAGGCAAAATCGAGGGCAAAATCAACTTTCCATTAAAATGGCTGCAATGATGAAAATCCTGTTAACGTTTTTACAACAGCATCACTGTTCTAAAAATGGGCTAGGCCCGATCGCTTGAATAAATAAAGAATTTCAGCTTGCCCGTTGTTATTTTTGCTATAAAAATAGTAGCAGAATGTCCAAATTCGCATAAAAATATATATATAACTAGCTTAAGGGTCAAGATGAAATATTTTAGGACAAATCACGTCGATTTCGGCCATAATGATTCCACAAACGGTGTGTATGTTTAAGGCTACATCACAACTCCGATATTTAAAGTAAAATTTTATCTTGAAATCTCCCATAAAATTGGGAGAAAGCGCTGCTTATCCATTGAAAAATATCTACATTCTACCAGTATGGCCCATTTTCCCATCTCCAAAGCGTTTTAAATAAGATTTCCAGCAAATAAATCTATTTACCCACAAGAACTATACAAATCAATATGCTGAAGTAAAATTTTACCTCGAAATCTGCCATATAATTCACTAGAAAGTGCCTGTAATCACCAAAAAATTTCTACATTTTCCGATCCTGACCCATTTTTCGAATCCAAATCTTTTTCAATTTGATTACAGGTAATTAAATGTATAAATTTACATACGGAGGTGTGGCAAATATCAATAGCTCTCTTGTTATTTGTAATATAAAAAAAATATTTTAATAAAAGTTGTAGGGAATCAAGAGGTTTATACTGCAAAAATATCTTCAAACATACAGGGTGATACAGATAAACGGGGGTGTGAAAAATTATATATTTTTAAATAGAACAGCCTTGCCACACGTTTTTCTGATTGAAGTTGAAAATGAAAGTAAAGATTTTATTTATTTTTTTTTTATTATTTTTTTTGGTTTTTAAAAAGGAACCTAGCCCCGGAGAGATTCGCGTTACAAAGCCCGACCCTTGTCGTGGGGTCGTTTGAGCGCCACCCGTTCTCGCCAGCTAAACGGAAAAAGCTCTGCGGGCGTTGTGCAGGGTGACTAGGTCAGCTCAAAAAAAATGAACAGATACTTAATTTCAAACTATCCAGAAAGCTAGAAAAATTGTGGCACTATAATCAACTAACTTAACCTATCAAGAAAACACACTCTAAAAATTTAAGGAACAATATATTTGCTAAGTTCTTTCTTTTTTTTGAAAACACAGCAACAATCTATCTGGAGAAAAAGGTTAAATGACTGTTAAAGTAATTGATAAAATAAACAGAGTACAATGTGAAGATTGTACAGAGACCAATTCAGTTGGAAATACTCGGTTCTATATGCCTTACCACTAAATGCACTAAATACTACTTATCAAAGTGATAACTTGACGTTGACTAAGCTTCTTAAAACTAGGTATGCGTGCGCTAATAGCTGCTATGTAGCAATAATAGTATGTAGCAACGAACGGCTACTGTAATTAAATCAAATGACTCGACAAGTTAATAAGAGAACCGAACTAGAATAAAACTATTGGAAGTATGGCGGTCGCTTGATTCATATGATAAAGATATAAAATTCAGAGCGGTTATATCTCCCGACTAATGAATGAAAAGAATGAAATTATCCAGCCAGCGCTTGACTTTTATTAAAATGAGAAAACAATTCAAAGCAATCAGATTAACTGGTCCGATAAACCAGTGAATAAATGTAAATTAAATTAATTAAAATCAATGAGCTACCTCAGAACTCGGCGTTCAATGTTTGATTTATATGAATAAAAGAAAACGAAGAGTGATTATACTAAATGGATAAACATAAGCAACAATGAGACACAAAGGTTATAGTACGATACCCAGATCCCGTCGTCGAACTCTGGTGGATGCGCCGGCACATATAGATACCCAGGAGTGGGCTCACGATGGCCTCCAGTGAGGGAAACAAAAGGTGGTAGCTCTTCGATAAGGGTTCTGGCTCTCCGTAAAACGTTGTAGTCCTTCAGAAAGAATGGACTTCTGGCCCTCCAGGGAAGAAAACTTCTAGCCCTCCAGAAAAAGTTGTGGCCAATAAAGGTTCTGGCCCTCCAGAAAAAATTGTGGCCCTGCTTCTGGCCCTCCAGAAAAACCCTGAAATAATCCAGTATGCATTAAACGAAGCCCCCTTACTTTAATAAAAATCATAGACCCCCCCTTTTTGCATAAATACGTCTTCTTTATAAAATTTCCCAGACAAAAAAAAACCCATGGACTTGCAATGCAATAAAGCAAATAAAAGAGATATTAAGGTTCAGACAACTTGAATATAAAAAGATAGGTATGAATCACCCCTAAAAGAATATATAAACTTCCCCATATGATCAAAATAAAAGTTGCATTAAAATAAAAATTCGGATCAGATAAAATGGAGTAGATAAGATAACACGTGAGAAAAGCAAATGGCGATATTTGCACAAAAAAAAGGTAACACAGATAAGCAATCAAATCATTAATTTAGGCAAAACAATAGCAATAATTACCTCAATTGGGACGTGAGGGTCGACTATGAGAGATTCGACGGTCTATAATCATGGAAACAAAAAAATTTTTTGCATCATGCGGTCACGCGCTTCACAGGCTATAGAAAAATAAATCCAGAGAAAATGCTTACCTAGTACAGCATGTAGAGCCCGAAAAATCGGTCGTGTTAAAACACAAGCAGAAACGACACAATAATAGATCCCCTATCAAAAAGGGTTGTATTATAGCACAATACTAAAACGTGAAGTTTCGAGCCGCACTCGCAAACGTTCCTCTTACGTCCCGATCAAACTAGTGAAAGGCCGTCCACTCCTTTCGTCAATTGGCCTTTGAGATTCGATGCTGCGTCACAAGTAATGAGGGGCGGAAACATGCCGAGTGATTCGATCCAAGGAATAATTCGAAGATATTATGCGACCGAGCTCTCGCTTGTCATGATGGCAACATGATGGCGGAGGCCACAACTAATGCATTGAAAACAAGAGATTCACGAAATAATAGAGAATATTCCCTAACAAAACGATAACCCTTTAGCAATTCGAATCGGAATGTACCGTTTGTTGTGAATGCCAGCTGCATTCACAACAAACGGTACATTCCTATTACTCCGTCGCGAAGGTCACAAAAACCCCTACTGACGTACGGATCGAGTCAAGTGTAGCATTTTTTGCAGGCTTCACGAACAACATTCTGAAAAATATAAATCGATTCGCTGGCTGTTCATGATAAATAAGATACGAATCAAACCAAGCTATTTTAATAATAATGTACATCGCTTATCAACTAAAATAAATAGTCACAACGGATCATAAAAGCTAATACAAATATAAAGCTAACCTATACTTAAAATATAGTTAATTCATATTAGGAAAGTGGCATTTACAAGCAAATCGAATTAATAAATTTAGAATTAATAAACCGATGCGATGGCAGTTTCAAGCGAATTGTTGGCAAAGCAAATTAATAAATTTAGAATTAATAAACCGATGCGTGCAAAATACAGCATCATTTTTCCCCTAAATGCGGCATATAAATGAAATTTTAAAATTGGCAAAATCGAACTGTTACAGGCTATATATTTTTGCGTGTGTCAATTCCTCACAAAATTCTTCATATTGAAGCATAAATGGGTTTACAAATTTTTGCGCCGTTGCCAAATTATTCAGAAAGTTCCTCACATTTAGAAAAAACATGGCATGATAAAATATTTAATATTTAAAACTAATAAAAATGTGAATACAAATATTTCATATAGTGAAAAATAAATGTTATGAGAAGACCAATAAGCAGTGAAATGTTGATTATTTAGTACAGGGTGTTTGCTACATACACACACATACACCAACTTAAGATATTTTAAATTTTATTTTTTAAATAGAATACCCTTTTTTTGATCACCCTATTTTGTAGGCCTTTGGATTTCCGTCAACTCTGCATATTTAGATGTTTTTTCACTTTAAATAAAAACATGACCAAGAATGTACTGGCCCAAAAAAAAATATTCCTCATTTTCCAATTGTTGCGAATTTCAGTAGAGGTCAGAAGGCCATCAAAAAGAATGTCTCCAGAAAATTTTATCAAACTTAATTAGTTTTTGGCAGTTATTGTGTATCAGAGAAAAAAATTAAAACCGCACATTTGACGTAATAACTCGGAAACGAGAAATCGGTTCTCCAAAAGTTGATGCCGACTTTACCCGAATGGGCTCGGTTTCATTCAATACCCAGGGAAAAGTGTGCTGAGCGCATCTAAGAATGAGGCTTATATATACAAGCGTGATGAGCAGTGGCGTAGCTAGAAATGTCGGCGTCGGGGGGCAAACCTATCCGCTGGCGCCTAAAACAAACCTGTATTTTGTGTAATACGCAAATTAGTCAAAAAATAATACATCATAATATTAAACGTATATTTTTTATTTACAGGAATATAAAATATATAAACGGCAACCAACCAGCAGGTACAGGGTGTTCGTTTATATTTTGAACAGAGTCTACAAGCTTTATTTTTAAAGATATGGAAAAATGGTAAATACAAAAGTTTTAGGATTTGTCTCAACCGCCACGATTCGTCATCCTTGAATATACAGGGTGTGCCATGTAGCAGTGGTAAATATCAACTTTGTTTAATGCATATTTGGATTTTGCGAAGAATTTTAAACATATTTCATGAATAATGTTCTTAATCTATCTCCAACTGTTTGTGAAATTGACAGTTGAAAATCGACCATATACCAAGTTTGACAGCCTGTGTAATCTAAACGGCTAAAGATAGAGTAAAATGGTTTGCACTTTCCTATCTTGGTTTTTCATAAGCTGTCGTTTGACACTATTTTCTTTATTTAACCAGAGGTTAAGAAATTCCGGTTAAATTTAACCTCTGGTTAATGAATAGTTTCTGCGGCAGGATCCTTGTGAAACATCGCTGAATAATAATACTAGGGATAATTAGTACACTGCTTTTAGATGTTTCAAAATAATTTAATGAGATATTTTTTTTCTCTACATATGTTTCGGCTTGATGAGGCCTTTATCAAGAGTAGTTGAATACTCAAGTATTCAAGTACTCTTGATAAAGGCCTCATCAAGCCGAAACATACGTCGTTTTACTTTCAAAACCTCGTAAGTCCAATTTCTTCGGAAAAATTAGGTTTTAGCATAATTTGGCTAATATTATCAATTAAAATCTATATTTAAAACCTTTTAAGTCTATATATACAGTGCCATATATGAAAGTATTTTTAAAACACTTATGTCATTATGACTCCACGATTTTACATTTAAAACCTCGTAAGTCAATTCAGCTAAATGAAAAGTACATTGAGGTTATTGTGCTAAACTGAGACATAGGAGGTTTAAACTAACGTAGGTAAAGTTTTTTGCTTCTCCTGTAAAATTTGGTAATATCAACATACGAGGTTTTTAAAGTAAACCGACGAATGTAGAGAAAAAAATGTCTCATTAAATTATTTTGAAACATCTAAAAGCAGTGTACTAATTATCCCTAGTATTACCTCTGGTTAAATCTAAAGTTAGTGTCAAACGATAGCTTATGAAAAACCAAGATAGGAAAGTGCAAACCATTTTTGCTCTTTCTTTAACCGTTTAGATTTTACACGCTATCAAACTTGGTAAATGGTCGATTTTCACCTGTCAATATTTCAAAAACAGTTGGAGATAGGTATAGGACATTATTCATGAAATATGTCTAGAATTCTCCGCAAAACCCATAAATGCAATAATATATAAGGTGTTCTATTTAAAATACCAAAGTTGATATTTACCACTGCTACATGGCACACCCTGTGTATTCAAGGATGACGAATCGTGGCGGCTTAGACAAAATCCTAAAACTTTTGTATTTACCATTTTTCTATATCTCTAAAAATAAAGTGTGTAAACCCCGTTCAAAATATAACCGAACACACTGTACATACATATTTAAATATAAACGTCAACTAAAAATCTGTAAACTTAATTAAACATTAGAAAGTTTTTCTTCGGTTTTTAATCGACGAAAATTGATCGATTTTTTGATCAAAATTAATTTTTTGGACAAATTCATTTTCTATGCTTATTATTGCTAGGCTATTTAGCCTTGTCTGGGTAATGGTACTTCTTAAATAAGAAACTCCGAAAAACACCTACTTTTTTACGACCGAGATTATCGCTATAGCTTTTTTACAAATTTGCATGCACCACATGCCGCCGCGCCGGTATATTTCTTTTTCATTTCACGTAGAAGAAATAATAAATACCGTGACACAAAATGTATTGGTTGGATAAAAGGTTTAATACATATTTTGGTCTTTGATCTTTGATTGTATTATAATTTAATTAATTTAAAAATTCTGTTAAGATCATGAGCAATGTTAGCATTAGCATATTTATAAATTCGGAGCGGCGCGGCGCGGCGCCTAATTTCTCTTGGAGCCGTGGGGCCTTGCCCCCCCCCCAGGCCGCCCCGGTAGCTACGCCACTGGTGATGAGTGAGGGCTCAGCCTCATTCGCTACCCAGGAAAAAAGTGTGCTGAACGTGCCTAAAGAAGTTTTAACTTCAAAAATAATTTTAATCGAGTTAGAGGGAAATGGTATAACTGCTTTGGGATGGATGTGCAAAACTTTAAAATAACTGTGCAAAATACTAGACATTGCGTGGACCAGGTCACAGGCCTTCAGAGTTTTACAGTTCATTTTCACTTTACCTCAATATGGCCCTCCGCCTGCTCCAGGGCGCAATCAAACAAAACTAACCCAAACTAACCAAAGTCATGCCCAAAATCAAGAAAAAAATCTTTTTACAAACATAACTTTAAAAAAAGCATGTCTTGCCATTGGAATCGAACCCGGGCCGCCGTATCAGAAAGACAGCATCCGAACACTGAGCTACGAGACCACTTGAAAGCAATTCGCTGGCCCATAAAAATATGGGTTTGTCAACAATGTAATGCGCACGCAACTCTGAAGGCCTGTGACCGGGGTCTCGGAAACGTCTGCCATACAAAATTGAGTAAAAGCGGAGGTGCAATTTAAAGGTTTTCAAATCATTCCAGTCTTGGGTAGGGAGGGAACCATCAAGTTAGTCTCCAATTATATTAATGACTGCCAGATCTCATAGGTGGTTGCACAAAATTTGGAAAAATTTAGAAAATTGAGGGAAAATACTTGGGGAGAGGGTTTCCACGATAACCATTCTTTGCTTATAGGGAGGAGAAGGAATAATTCAGTTGCTGTCACGTCGGCTTCCATGGTGCTAATTTTAGAACTTTTAGTGTAAATGCACTGTTTCGATTGGAGGAGATCTTGGCAATAACCTAGGGTGAAAAGGAAAAATGTAAATAATATAAATTAATATGGATAAATTTAGAAATTGGAGAAAATATTTTTTATAATATCCACGCCTTTGGTAACTACGCCTGGCCAGCTTCAGGCAACGTGTGGTTGCTTGTCGGATAGGAAGAATTATTTACGCTGCAGCCACGTCGCTTTAAGTCCAGCACAGTTTAGGATTTTTTATTTAAATGCATTTTTGTTCTTTAACCAAATTTTGTCAAAAACATAGTCTCATTCAGAGATAAAATAAAAAAGATATTTATTTATCTCTGGTCTCATTACCGACACCGATTTACCGATATATGGCGCCATCTATGTGGGACTTTGAGACGCTACGAATCGCTTCGATAGCAAGCCATCACTGAAAAAATATACCCGAGCAC
>MU192734.1:11854-27571 GCA_016904865.1 Pissodes strobi | reverse complement strand
TGTCATTCGATAGTTTATGAAAACTTAAGATAGGAATGTGCAAACCGATTTCTTTGATCTTGTGCGGTTTAGATTTTAGAGCCTGTCAAAGTGTCAAAATGCCCGACTTTCAATATTTGGTAAACAACTATAGAGAGTTATAGGATATTATACACAAAATGTGTTTAAATTTTTCTAGCCAGTCCAAAAATGTAGTAATATACAAGGTGTTTCATTTAAAAAATATATCAAAGTGACCCCTAGACTTTTATTTGATGTTCAATTGTTTTTTGCTAAACATATCCGAATTCGCGGGAGAAAATTACATAAGATGGCTATTTCAGTTTTTTTTTTATAAAAGTACAGGGAGAATAAAAAAATCGCCTTGTCTAGTCCTCGTTGGATAACCCTGTACAACTTGTCAGTCCCTGCAATTATAGTAGTTCGAATAATCATTTGCCTAGCTTCCAAATTATAATCATAATAATCAACTATTACAATAACTATGTATTATGCCGGTCTGTATCCTATACTTACTTTTGACGCATCGTATTTCCATCGGCGGCTTAGCTCAAATGGTCGAGCATTTGCTTTGAATGTGAGAAGTACTGGGATCGATGACCAGAACACAACAAGAAACTTTTTTAAAATTTTATTTAGTTTTAAATACTGCTTTGTGGAAGTTTTCACTTCTGTTGTGCGGTCTTAGACATTTATTTTTTCGGCTTGAAAATACCTAATACTTTTAATGTAGTTTTTAGTCGAGTTCGAGTTTAAACTAAGCTTCAAAATTACCTTTATTTCAATAAAAAATGTCAGTTTTCGAAATACTAGGAAGGAAAACCAAACAAAATTGTTTTTAAAATTTATACTTATTATTTTTCAAAAAAAAAATTATATTTAGTTTCTTTTTGTTTTTAAAAATTATTAGGGTTTTTTATATATTTCCTATGTGTTCAGGAACCTAAGGGTACTTAAACTCTAGGCATGGGCCTAATGGTGAAAAGGACCCAACCAATATCACTACTGTGAAGTCCTTAATTATGTACTTTTCTGTTTATAAGATGTAATCAATTCTAACAAATATTAATAAATAAGCACATCGACTATCAAATAATAATAAGATTTATGTTGAGCCTCAATCTCAATAAATACTTACAATCTTTTACTGCAACGTCGAGAACGTCAAAAGAATTTTTCAACAATGATAAATATGATATTGATAACCATTAACTATAGTTTAGTATTCATGATCGTTTTTCCATATTTCATCTTGAACAACTCTTGTTAGTGAAAAAAATAAATTATTTTTAGGGATGGTTTAAGTAAACATAAAATAAGGAATTACGCAGAAGCGTACAAAAATGGATTCAGCCCCACAACTATAAATTTAGGAAGAGGAAAGTCCAATATAGAATTAATATTGACGGACAGTGAGCTCACAAGATTTAGTAGTTATATTAACAAAGCTAAGAAACCTGTGTATTGTAATAGTTTAGCTTTGAGACATCAGAAAATGAGACTGGTATAATCTTAAGCATTTCTATATCTTATTATGTTCACAATATTTTTTTTTAAATCGTCTAGTTTTAGATTATTATATTTTATTTATACTCTTTTATATAAATATATATTTATGAACGCAGTATTAGTTCTTAATATAAATCCAATTTCAATAAAATCACATTTTTAACTCGTCGCCTTTTTGACAACATTTTCTGGCGCTGATTTAAAAAGCATAGATGGCTTTAGGAAACTAAATTTTTCATTTACATGACAAAATTATTTAAAACGACACTTTATTTGAGCGCTTATAATATCCAATAATGCATAGAACCTTCAACCAATGCGTGAAATCCGAGAATTTAAACTTATGATAAAATTCGTCAAAATAAAATTTTACCTTTGGTGTTCCCACGATACACATACACAGTGTATCGTGGGTGTTCTCTTATTGGCAAATTGTAGAGTTATATCCGAGTACATCCACCACCATCCCATTTTTGTGAAACTTTGACAGCTTCGTCTTTAATTTCTGAATATTTATTTCTAATTTCAGACAAATATTCTATTTATTTTTTTTAGAAGATTAAATGTTTCATTTAAGCTCGCATGAGATTTTTGCATTGCTTTTTATAAGGTATTAATCTCTTGTACTATTTGATAAAGACAAACACACGAAAATACAAAATCAAAAGTTTCAATATTTTTTAATATCATTTTTGCGTCCTTTTTATTAGATGTTAATAGTAGTTTTCCTAATCAGTGTGCAAAGTTATGTTTTCCCGCACGCGAAAGCAGTTAGACGAACGACGCGAAGCGGAGTTCGGATAACCTTTAAGCGAGGGAAAACTACTTTGCGCACATGTTAGGAACAATATTTTTTCTACGAGTGAAATAACTATATTTTTTTTTAAAAAATTTATTGCCATCAAAAACAACAACTTATAACTACCTATTTATTATTATTAACAACATGCATGTCTTCCCTTTGCAACGTGACAATACTGACAAACCAGGAAATGACATCTAGTACGACATTTTTGCCTTCACGATCTGCAATAAATTTTAAAAATGCGACCAACTGCACATTTAATATTAATGTTGTTAATACTAATAAGTAGGTAGTTATAAGTTGATGTTTTTGATGCCAATAAAAATTAAGAGAAAAATGTATAGTTATTTCACTCGTAGAAAAACATTGTTCCTAACACGTGCGCAAAGAAGTTTTCCCCAACTTAAAGCTTATCCGAACTTTTGTCAAGTGTGATTTTATAAGTGTGCGAGAAAAATATTATTCCCGCACAGTGTGCGTGAAAGTGCTACTTTGCATATGCAAAATTGTGCGTAAAGTAGCTTCTTTGCGGTCACTCGTAGAAAAAAATAATTTTGTTCAGAGCTCTGGCTATGTCTGTGAACTCTGTGAACCGAAATCTTATGGCGGTTAGAGATTGTAATCTATCAGACTATATCTGGTAGGGTTTAATCTTTTTAATTTTATAGACGAACTTTCCGTAAATGTAGAAAGAAGATCCCAGCGAACTATGCTGGAACCAGAAAGTTATATACTACTTGTCCTAATTGAGTAAAAAACAGTGCAAGATCCGTTATATCATTTATAACTAAGATTAAATTATGAGTGACACAATGCATGCAAATAGCAGTTGGTTCGATGTCACTTATTCTTTTTAGAACTCTTGACTATATGCCACTTACATTGGCCCCATCATATCCTTGTCGCCTTCACTTATGTATATCTAATCCTAAATTCTTTAATGGTACAAGATCACATGTTTTATTCAATCAGCAGACTATGACTCAACTTTAATAAATGCCAAAAATCGTTCTTCGATCACTATAGTCTCTATTAAATCGTGTTCGTCTTTTATTAACTCAACATACCTTACCACCATACTGGGCTGACCGACTTTAGTAATATTCTGGGCAGTATCTATTGAAATAGCATAAAACAGAGCTTTTCTTATATTTTCTAAGATGGTATTTTTTAAAGTACCACTTAACCCTAAAATTATTTCATTTTGAATTTTTGACGATTTTTTGTTACTTTTGGCATATTACTTAAGTACTTGCTTCAAAATCGGATCATATTTAGAAAGTAAGTGTACTAAAGCAAAAAAATCCCATTATCTAAATCTAGATGAGCACCTTCTCTGTGTCGACCAAATGCTACATACGTCTTGCAAGTAATAAAGTTATGTTAAACAGTATATCTAGAACTTGACGCCAAACCCCAGCTTCACGATTAATCAAATTGGCATCTTCCCTACCAATACTACATTTTTTTCCACGAATTATATATAAACTAACACGTCAAATGTGCACAGCTAAAAATGCTCTTTAATTTTTGTTGATGCACAATGCCATTCATTAAGTACCGATATCCATCCCGATCTTAATCTATGCCTGATACTGCCAAACAGCCAACATGGCTGATAATAAGCGAGATCTTTAATTTTCGAATAACACCCCAAATTATAATTGTTAATGTAATAATAACTTTCTGAAAAGGATCTGCTGGTCCGTAATCAATAATTAACTTTCTTAGATTATTACATTGTAAAACATTTAATATTTAAAAAATGCGCAAAATCAGTAGGCTAGCTATTATTAACATCATTAACATTAAAAAGAAGAACCGAATTGTTTTCCTCAACTTCTGAAACCTCTGTTCCCAAGCCTGCTGTGTCTTCTGTACTATCGATATTTGGTTCGGTGCAAATGGTATCTACAGTGTCTGTGTACATGGAATATGCTTCTGTTGTTTCAACTAAATCTTCATTAAGTTGCCCTTCTTTTGATTGTAATTGACAACAAGCACTCGTTGGGGGTGGGGTCTGATCTCCTACTCCTACAACGTTGGAGATCGTTGCACTTGATGGTTTCACATTATACAAAAAAGTAATCAATTTTAGAAAGCTTTTCTTTTGCTTCATCCAATAACTTCCTCTTCCTTTTTTTTTGTCGCTCCACATGCGAAACTTTTTTTTATGCTATTTTAGTAAATATAGTATTTTCTTGATACAGGGAGGCAATTTTTTCCATTAGACTTTTTTTAGACTTTTTTTTAAATATTTTATGAAAGAATTGAAGAAAGACAGACAGCCACCATCGCAATATTTTGTATTTAGGTCTTTTTTGATCCAAGTGGAAATAGAAAAAAATTGGCGATTCTAATAGCCCTCTATACCTGTATAGGTATGGACGTATCCAGAAAAACTGTTAGGAAAGTATTGAAAAGGCACAACTTATAAAATGATTCGGATAGAACACTTCAGTATTGTGAAAACATGGCAGGGAGAATTACGGCAACACTAATATTTATTGCATCAGTGATGAGTCTTCTTTTTTCCTTAATGGTCATGTAAATAAACAGAACTTTCGCTACTGGAGTGAAGTTAATCCACATCATTTTGCCAGAGGGGCACACTCAATATTCCCAAAAAATCTATGTTTGGGCGGGAATACTGGGAGACAACATCATAGGTTGTTTTTTATTGAAGAAAATTTAAGAGGCCAAGTTTTTGCTGAAATGCTCAACCAAACTCTCGATTGTTCATAAACTTGAAAACCAAAGAGACTTACAAGGCAATTTAAATTTGAACGAAGATTTTCTACACTTCCAGCAAAATGATGCACCTCTACACAATGTTGCTGTGGCGAGAGAGAGGTTGGACCAACATTATCCAGGCCAGTGGATTAGCAGAAGAGGTACAATTGAGCAGTCCCAGAAATTTTGTCTGGAGGGGAGAAAATTGGGTGTAGGACGAAGAAAAAATCTAAATTGGTAATTAAAAATATAGTGGAAATTCAAGGAAAAAAACTATTCTAAAATATATAACTGATTTTAAAGACCTATCTCGTCCTGTTGTGTTTCATAGATAAGCTTTGCACCACCATTCATCTTTTTCGAGTACGTCAACTACTTCCATCTGTTAAACCAATTATTTAACACTTTAAATTTCTTTTTCGAGTAGATGGGAATTTAAAATTAAAATCTGGACATAAAATATTTTTTAATAACTCGTGCGTATTTTTTGTTCTACTCAATGGTTGGTAACACTGTCACACAGGCCGCAGAATTGTACAGTGCAATTATTATCCGATTATTCGTTTTCAGCCAGAAAGTGTGCATTTATTTTAACTCATAAAAGATAAGATGTTTGTTTAGTAGAAAAGGTGTATTTTTTCGGTTTTTCTTTTGGTTTCCATTTTTTTTTCTGCACATTTTTGACTCTTAGGGGGACGGGAGTTGAACCCCCGAAACTAAACTCTCCCATGTGCACGCCACGGCATTTGAGTGGCCGCCAAGATTACCTGACCTTACCCCTTTGGACTTCTTTTATGGGGTTAGATGAAATTACTAGTTTACAAAATCCTGTCGGTTTTTCTGGAATAATTGCGTCAGAGGATAATTGATGCTTGTCGAAGTATTTCAAGAGACATTTTCCAGGAAGTAAGGGAGGGATTTGAAAACCGGCTGCATTTCTGTTTAGAGCAAAATGGAAATAGTGAAAAAGAACAAAAAGCAAGTATTTGCGTTATTGCAAAAAAAATAGAGCAGCAGAGTTATAGTATAGCACTAGAATATATTGTTGATTCCAACAAATGTACTTTACTGTTTTATTATATTTGCTAACTATTTTCATTTTTAGTCTCTTTCTTTCTTGATAACGATAGTAGACTTGCCTATCAAACCGTAGACGTAGGTAATTCATTAGGGTCACTAAACTAGCACTTGTGCAGTTTACATCCTGGAGCCAGAGCCGAAGAGGCTCTATACCAATTCAAAATAAGCGTAAGTAATCATTTGTGGAGCCAAAAGCAATCAATTTCAAGGTAAAAATGTACTTAATTAATTGTATATATATTTTTGTTTATATGAAGGTGTGCTCCACATGAGTAAGACATGCCATAACGTACATTTCCATTACTGTTTAGAGATATTTCATTTATTATTTGTTAATATGCAATATCGTATATTGAAATATGAACGTAAATATATAATATTTCGAATGTACACAAAATTGAGATATTACCTTATTTTCGTATAACGAAATTTCAACACAAATTGCTAAGGTAACTAAAGAAATAAATTCTTGTAAAAACTAACAAATTCTAAAATTAAGTTTGCAGCAACTGTAAACTTTATGATAGGCTTCAAATTTATGTTCTTGCTGTTTATTTTTTTAAGTCAAAGGCGAAAATAATGTTTAAATTTGTGGGGCTTTTCTATGCTTACATTAACATAATTGTTTTTTTGTTCGAATAAGCGTTGGGTCTTTGTCTTCTGCCGCAGAATGACTTCATGTAATTATTTATATTAAGCGACTTTTTAGTTTATTTTTAAGATTATCAGGACATCATCAAATGGGTGTGATGGGTTTTCTTACTGAAAAGCAAATAACTATTCTATAAAATAATACTATCATTTAAATTAGAGCTTAATGATGCTATTAAATTATTATTAAATTGAGATAAAAAATAAATATTTTGTGCCTCAATTTATTGTTTCCGTAATACATATGTGGAATTAGAAAACGTTAGTTGAATTTAGCTATTGGAGCGTATAAGTATTTCGAGTAGTCGAAAAATTGTTCGTCAGCTGATTGGGGATCTGTATCTGAATCTGAGAATCCACTTGAAAGATTTTACTCTCTGTTGTATAAATCTTTTAACGGCTGCTTTTCCTTATGCAAGATAATAGCGAAAAGTCATAAAAACTGACTAACAAAAGACATGAAACTTGATTCAAAGATTTGTTTATGGGAGTGATACACACACCCAAAGGAGATCCTATGGCACTCGACAAGCGGTGTGTGTGCGAAAATGTTAATTAGCACGGTTCTTGACTGTTGTAATTTGGGGGGAAATAGAAGTCCTGGTAGTGAGTTCCATAGCGATGCAGTGCGCCAGAGAAAGCATAAGCAGCATGACATGTTAAGAGAGATATATGCAAGCAGAAATGGGGGCGAAAATGTGCCGCAGTTGCATGTGACCTATTCAAGGCCTTTGATATGGTTGACCATAACATACTTCTGGCTAAGTTGGAAGGATATAGTGTGAGGGGTGTGGTACTGAACCTGTTCAGGTCTTATCTTTCGGGACGGCAGCAGTATGTCAGGATTTCTGATGGTAAGGATACATCGGATTCTTCACTTCGTACTGTTGTGTCTGGGTTACCTCAGGGGTCAGTTCTTGGGCCTCTGCTTTTTCTAATATTTATGAATGACTTGCCAAAATATGTCTCGTGAAAAATGATCATGTATGCTGATGATGTTACATACTTAGTGATAGGATGCGCAAGGACTTAATATTAAGATAGAGACTTTTTACTGTTTGAAAGTGAACGTGGGTAAATCCAACATTGTCCGGTTTGAAAGTAAATATGTTTCTGTAAGTACTATGCCTCTTCAATATCCTTTAGATAGAATTTGTGAAACTAAAATATTGGGTCTCATTGTGGACTCTAAATTGACTTTCAGCACTCATTTAAGAAATCTTAACCTAAAATTAAATTCTATATGTTACACTATTAGATGTTTCAGAGAGATAATTTCCATGAAAAATTCTAAAGTGTGTATATTATGGCTACTTCCATTGCAAAATGGCCTATGCTGTACAGTTCTGGGGTGGTCAAGGCTTAAGCATCCGGATATTTAGGGCTCAAAAAAGATGTATCCGAATAATCCCGAGGCTTGCCCCGCGGGCATCATGCAGAAATTGTTATAGAGATAGCTAAATTATGACCTTGCCGGGGTGTTATATTTACAAAATTCTATTGGACACTCATAAGTGTAGAAAATATTATCCATCTACTTCTACTAACCAGGTATATAATCTCCGTAAAGACACATAGCAGTGAATATCTGAATAGTCCATTCTATCAGGGAATAAATCTCTTCAACCTACTTGGAACTAAAAATGGCTAGCATTAATCTATTTATAAGAAAAAATAAAGGGATGCTTATAAATAATGTCTTCTATGATGTGTGTGACTTTGAATCGTTTCTCAGAAAAGCTTGAGTGTGCTGCTTATGTAATGTAGATGCATTTGTTTATTGCTGTTGTTCTTTATGTAACTGATATATGATTGTGTGTTTGTTATGTGATTTGATTTTTGTATTTGTAATTTTATCTCTGACAATTTTACTGTACCTGATTTTAATATATATTTTTAGTGACGTGTCTAATGCAAATATTGTAAAATGGACAATAAACGATTTTTGAATTGAATTGAAAGTCCTTGTAAAGCGATGCTCTACATCTAGGTGTTTCCAGATGTACGACGAACGGGTGCGCTCTTGCTGTCTGTCGTGACTGTCGCATAGGCGATGCCTGGGCGGGATATATCTGTAAAACAGGGATATCTCGGCCACATGTATGTGGTGTTCCAGACTATCCAGAGCCCGGGTCAACTCCGGGTCGCCGACGAGACGCACAGTTCTCTTCTAAATGGAATCCAACAGCTTTAGGGTGTGCTTCGGTGCGTGATCCCAGATGTGTGAGCAATGTTCTAAGCACGGTCTTATTTGCGCTTTGTAGAGCAAACAGCAGCTGCTGCGGTGTATACTGCGAAGTCGATTTCGCGATTTTAGCAACCTGGTCAGGCCAGGACATATTGCTGTTGATCGAGACACCCAGTGGTCATATTGACGAGGATGAAGAAATAGTCAATCCTGCCATAATGATGTCAGTACTAGCCGTATTGGCTTTCTTGGCTGCTTGGGTTTTTGCTGCATTGAACTGAACCAAACTTCTGTCGCTCCAAGTTCGAACTTACTCCAGATCTTGATGTATTATTGTCATCTGCAAAACTGTAAACAGAATTATTGATTTCGGTCAGCAGCTCATTAATATAGATGAGGAACAGAGTTGGATGTAATCAAAAGAAGTAAAGAAGTCAGATTTTGCCATGATCTTACTGACTTTAAATTAAACAAACTTAAAATCCTGGAAATTGACATATTATCCGAGCATTGTTCTAGATTCCTAATATGTGTTACATTAGCTGAAATCAAGTCTAATTCCATGAAAATGTTTAAATTTGCTCGAAACCAGGTCTGAATTTCTGAAGATGATCACAGCATGTCCAAAAACCTCGAATATGAACAATAATATCTAAAGCCCAGCCGAAATACAGGAAATATGTTCATAATTATTAGAAACCTTGTTCAAATCCTGAATATGAGCTAAATTTGTCCAAACCTTCTCGAAATCCCTGAAGTTGTTCAGAATTATTAAAAATCAGGCCTAGATGCATGAAATGTGTCCATAATTATTATTAGATATCTTTAGATGACCTGAATTAGGCGAAGCCTTGTCTAAATCTCTAAAATGGATCGATATTGACCGAAACTTGGTCTATTTTTTTTGGTTCCCAATTAGTTGATACTTAAATCTCTGGAAATGATACTTTAATCGAAATCAAGTTCAAATACTTGAAGATGATCATCATTAACGAAACTTTGAACAAATCCTGAAGAAGTTAAGATTTATTTGCAACCTGTTTTAAATCTCTGAATATCATCAGTATTGACCACAACTTTGTCAAATCAGTGAAGCGGCATCAGTCAAAATTTTATCCAAATCCCTGAAGATACCGTAACATGATGATCAGTATTGATTGCAACTTATTCCAATTCCCTGAAAGTGATCAGTATTGGCCGATGTGTGTCACATGAGTCGAAACTTGGTATCAATCCGTGATGATGTCTTACATTGTCCAAACCAATTCATGATCCTTGAAGATGACCAGTAAAACTTCTGAAGATGTTGAGAATTAATCGAAACGTTATAAAAACCCTTGAAGACGATCTGTCTTGACCGAAACATATTCTAATGCCCTGAAGAAGTCTTAAAGTAGACCATATCTCACTTTAGTGTTCAAAATATTTAAAGATCTCATTTTGGCCGAAACTTTGTCTAAATTCCTAAAGATGATCAGTATTGGTCGACACTTGGTCTAATTCCGTGAAAATCATCAGTATTAGTCGAAACCTTATCCAAACCCCTGAAGATGACTTGCAGTAGCCGAAATTTGATCAAAACCCTTAAGAAGTTTTTTGTCTAAATCTCTGACAATGTCTCGCATTAGCCAAAGTGAACTTAAAATCCCTGAATATGTTGAGAATTAGTTAAAGCCTTGTCTTATTGTCTAAGTATGAACAGTCTAGATCCATTAAGGTATTTGACTTCGAAACCCTGTTTAAAGGTGTTTCACGATAGTCGAATCCTGGTCTAAACCCATGAAGATATCTTACATTCGCCAAATAAGTTTACCTTGAAGATGATCAGTATTGACCGAAACCATTGTCTATATATTTGAGGAAGTTTCACTTTAATCGAAACTAGGTCTAAATTCAGGCTTATGTCTTACATTGATGAGATATGTCTGTGAACTGCAACGTGCAGAGATCGGTTGTTAAGGAAACTGCAAGCCAGCTGCAGAGAGAGGCTGGCAGTCCGAAGGACGGCAATTGTTGAGCAATCCGTCATGCCAAATTCTGTCGAGTGCCTTCGAAATATCCATCGCAATCACACGAGATAGTAGTTCTCAGTTGCCCTGCTCCATATATGAGTGACGCAGGCCAATATATCTCCTGTTGATGGCTCTTTGCGAAATCCGTATTGGTTATCGCTAATTATTCTATTGGTCTCGAGGTACTTGAGTAGTTGCTGATTGACTACACGTTCTATGACTTTGGAGGTTATTGGAAGCAAGGCAATAGGGCTATAGTTAATGGGCGTGGTTTTCTTGCCATTTTTTGGAACAGGTTGCACTCGAGCGACTTTCCAAGATGATGGGTAAATCCCTTTTTAGTAAGACAGAGCAAAAAGCCTGGGGTGTTAGTTCGATGGCGCAGTTCTTTAACAAGAGGACAGGTATTTCGTCCGGTCCTGATGACTTTTGGGCATCTAGCTCTTTGAGGACTTTACTAATATCACGATGATGGAACTTAACTTCCGCCATGGTAGTGTTGACGTTTGTCTGTCAAGGGTGGGAGAGACGTTTTTGTAAAGTTATTACTTACTGTCTTTGCTACCGACCAGAAATTTCTGGAGCCACTGGGGCATTGCAAAAGTTTATTCCTGATCCTGTCATTGTTTCCGCAAAATAATTACGACTTGCAGCTGTCTAATTTTGCTGCCCGTCCTTGTACGTTTGCTGTTTCCTACCTACAGATCGTTCGCATCTTCTGCCGAACCAGGGCTTTCCTTTTGGCGGTAACTTGATGGAATTTGGGATGTATGCTTCCATTCCTGAGGAGATTACTTGTGTAATCTCTTCGCAGCAGACTGACGGGTCATCAGTGCCAAAGCAGACGTCGAGCCAAAGATCATTCCAGTTTGCGCGATTGTAATGCCAGATTTTACTACTTACTAGGCAATGGTGGATCCTTCTGTAGGAGTGGCAGTTCACAAACCGTTGCAATGAGTTTCTGGGGAAGTGCCTAATGGTGGACCAACTGTAATTGTGTACTGGTCAGGATGTGTGGTTAGAAAAAGATCCAGGAGGGCGAGAAATTCGCCTCTCTCTGAGACCCGAGTTGGTTCGTCCACAAGCTGAGTAAGTCCACAGCTGATGGCAAATGCTTCAGCTTCTCTCCCTTGGTCGTCGGGTTTGTTGTGATGTTTGAGCCAGTTGGTGTTGTGGATATTGCAATCTACCAGAACGATTATTTCTGAATTATGAATAAAGTTTTGTACAACCTCTTGTGTGGCAGTCCTGAACCATCCAGATTATACCGCTCGTTTCTTTGTACAACCAAAACTTCTTCACAACAAATTTCAACCTAAAACAACATGGCTCGTTATTGCATGCTTACATTATAATATGCAACACTGTTTGATAGAAATTAGTTACGTTACGGTTTTTGCAAATGTAGAATAATTGCTGGAATAAATACTAATAAATTTTAAATAATTGAATAATTATCAAGATATAAATATTAGGTCATAATTCAAAAGATAATAGAAACACTTTTCTAAAATTAGCTCAATAATAAGATATTAATCGGCATCTAAAGAACGGTCTGTTAGAAAAACAAATCGAAAGTGAAAACGATTCGGCGAAGTTTTAACGGCCGGTCTGAGGCCAGTCTAATTTTAAGCCTTTTGATTTGACAGTTTTATACGATGTCTAAGTTTATAAATTCGAGGCTTGTTAGAAAAATGTGTGTATGCGTGCTCCTTAGTAAAAATATCTGCACAGATTTTTTAAGCTTCTGGATTCTATACACTCAGTTATCTGTTTATCTAGATGTCAGAACTATTTACCTCTGGAACTTGGAAATCTGAAATGTGACATAAAATAGACAACTAATAAACCTGCATCCATAACCTCCAGGAAACCACTTTCCACATCTGTTTCAGTCATAAACACATTCATGTGTGAACATATGTTTTGCCAAGTTTAAATAATTCTGGATGGTAGTCGACCAACACTAACTAGAACTAAAATAAATACAGACAGCACGGGCTGTGTATGCTACAAAATCCGGTAGTGCGATTTTTCCCTTTTACTGGTCGATTTGTGTTGTCGATACTCTCGCTACCTTACTTCCGAGTACAATCTACCAGTATCAAGAGACCTGCTTATTTGGCTTTGCTCAACCTGCTCGGAAAATCAAAGAAATCAGTTTGGAGCAGAACACTAAATGCCATAACTGCACTCCAAGCAGATATTTCCTGCTCGGACACTTCCTAGCTTGCTACTCCAGATGAACGCGCTTTTTGTTGACAGCACGTGGATAGGATATTTTATATATAGGGATATTATTCTCAAAAAAGACCACGATGCCTTTCAGCCTTTCAAAATTTAAAAAGTGGGGTCATATTATTATTTTATATTCCGCGGTTTTTGTTGATTATCTGTCATCTTTCTGCTTTTGCTCTAACTACTCCACCTCTAGACTAGGTGCAAGTAGAGCATGATCTAACTGATCTCGAGCACAGTGCTCCATCCCAAGCGAACAAAAAATATCAGCAGCTCTAGCCAAATGAACATCGGTCGCCTGCTCCGAGCCGCTTAGAGTAGTGAGAGCAGACCAAATGAACAGGCCTAAGGAATGCTGTTCCGAGTCGGTCGGAGGATGACCGTTTGGAGCGCCCTCTTGACAGATGTGGTATATATTCTTTTTGGGGTGAATTGATACCTACTCTCCTACACGCTCAAGCGTGTAGGAGGTAAAAGACGGAAACGCCGGTGGATTTCATGTCTGAAAATCTACTAGATACAAGTAGGATCTACCTTTTTTTAATTAATGACCTGTTATTATCTCCATTATCGTTATTTACCGTTTGGTTTAATGAATTTACCGTTAAACGACTGCAGGTCGCCTGCTTACATAAATCGTAACTATTATCTTTATTTATCATTTGGTTAATTAACATATTGTTAAACGACTGTAGGTCGTTTAGGTCGTTTGCTTTCATATATCGTATCTATTATCGTTATTTATCGTTTTGATTAATGAACTTACTTTTAAACGACTGTAGGTCGTTTGCTTTCTATATCGTGTCTATTACCGATATTTCTCGTTTTTGTTGACAGAATTTACCACTTTTGCTTATCGAACTTACCGATAATCAGCTGTAGGTTATCGTGAATCATATCTAGTTCTGTCTCTTACCATAATTGCTTTAGAGATATTTGTTTTCTTCAATATCTTATCGAATATTGTCTCGAGTAGAGAATTCACTTTGCCAATGTTATGCTAATTAATTGATTTGTTTTTACTGTAATCACAGCCAATTGGCTGTAATTTGTTTCACATAACTGCAATTTGCAACTTTAATTTTTCGTCTTGACACCGGTATCGAAATGAGCTCACTTTTTTCACCCGTAGATATTTATTGGCTATATAAACATATTTACTTCACAGGTTATCTTATTGATTTAGTATATTTTAGTAACTGCTTATTGGTCTAATGATATTATCTCTACTATGGGATTGATTTAGAATAAAGTTAGTGTAGTAAAATATTTCCTATTTACAGTGTATCGTGATTGACCACATTTAGTCAGATCCTTAAAAATTCAACGTTTGGTTGGAATCATTTTAAGATAGGAATTGGGCAATATTAATGTTATAGGACTCTATGTCCCTTAAAACTTACTATTTTATTTTGCTTTGATTTAGTAGTCTGATAATCTAGATGAAATACATCATAGAGGTGATGTATGAGCACATAACAAATCATGCTACATAAGTGACGCCCAACGTGAAGCGAGTTACAACTTTCGGCAAAATGCACTACAGCACAGTTTTATCACAATGCCAAAACAGAATTTTTGCACTCCACGCGCTGGTAGAAGAGTTTTAATTATTATCTTCTGATGATGCCAACCTGGTTAGCAGCGTAGAGCGTTAAAATTCTGTTTCGGCATTGTGTATAAAACTGTGTTGTAAATATCAACTCATTTAAAAAAATACATACTCATTTTTACGACTGATATTTAGCGTTCAAGATATTTCGTTCCTTCTTTTTCCTCTTGTTCAAGCGCGTTATGATATTTCCACATTGTATGTCTTTCTTATTCTTATTATTTTACAATTATTCCGAAACGTTTTAATCTTATTGTTTGCTTTTTGTAGATTTTCTTGTTTGTTTCTGTACATGTTTATTTGAACTCCACTTCTACTCTATGTGTTATTTCGAGGTACTTTTTGTTATGTTTTAAAAAATAGATATAATACAACATATATTTATGGATTACCTATTGTATTTTATTCAAAATCAAAACATCAGCTTAGTTTCCCTCAACCGGAAACTAAGAAATGAATCTAAATGAAAATTTGTATACGTAATTTACAAGTCAAAGTACTAACGCACGTATATCCGAAGTAACATATTTCCCTCTCATTATATTGTTCCAATGGCGACTATTGTGAATTTCACATGAATTATTTAAAAACACAACATCAGCTGTCTCTCCCTCAAACTGAAACCAAGGAATGAATCTAAATGAAAGTTTGCATACGTAATTTACAAGTTAAATAGGTAGTACTAACGCACGTATATCCAAAATATTAGATTTTTCTCTCATTATATGGTTCCAATGGCGACTATTGTGAATTTCGCATGAATTACTCAAAAACACAACATCAGCAGTCTCTCCCTCAAACTGAAACTAAGAAATGAATCTAAATGAAAGTTTGCATACGTGATTTACAAGTCAAATAGGTAGTACTAACGCACGTACATCCAAAATAA
>MU192734.1:0-11524 GCA_016904865.1 Pissodes strobi | reverse complement strand
ATATTTCCCTCTCATTATATTGTTCCAATGGCGACTATTGTGAATTTCGCATGAATTGTTTAAAAACACAACATCAGCTGTCTCTCCCTCAAACTGAAACCAAGAAATTAATCTAAATGAAAATTTGTATACGTAATTTACAAGTCAAAGAGGTAGTACTAACGCACGTATATCCAAAATAACAGATTTCCCTCTCATTATATTGTTCCAATGGCGACTCAAACTGAAACCAAGGAATGAATCTAAATAAAAGTTTACATACGTAATTTACAAGTAATTACAAATAAGTAGTACTAACGCACGTATATCCAAAATATCGTATTTCCCTCTCATTATATTGTTTCAATGGCGACTATTGTGAATTTCGCATGAATAATTTAAAAGCACATCAACTGTCTCTCCCTCAAACTGAAACCAAGGAATGAATCTAAATAAAAGCTTGCATACGTAATTTACAAGTCAAATAGGTGGTACTAACGTATGCATATCCAAAATGTCTTATTTACCTCTCATTATATTTTGAATACGTAATTTACAAGGCAAATAGGTATGAATTACCTATTGTATTTTAATTACATTATATTAAATGGCCTGTATTTTAAGATCCCTGCTTTGCAATCCCGCAAAGGCAACATTTTGAGTTGGAAACCTTATTAATTTACCCAACCTCTCTCAGTTTGCCAATTTCTTCACTGAATGAAGTTTGAATTTCTGCCTAAAATTTTTTTTTGTTTATTAATTTTTGTTATTCATTCATTCAATTCCAGGATGCCGATTTTCCCTAAGAAAGCCCGCATCTCCTTCACACTAACACGATGCACTAAATCTGACTCGATCGGCGTCGCATCAAAGATTCTGAGTCTTGCCCACGCAAAGGCGGGGAATACCGTAAGTAGATGGTATGGGGTCTCATCGTCCTCCATGCACTATCTACAATCTCCCTCCTCTGCAATTCTCAGCAGTCAGGTCCGGCCTAATCTTACAATGCCCTGTGTAGAATCCTACCGGGGCTCTGCATTCCTTCCTAGATAGGTCCCACAACCCCCTGATGAGACGACTTCGCGGGCCTCTTGCTGAGCCTTCTCTGGCTAAGGGGTCAGCGGCCTCGTTTCCCGGTACACCCACAGATCTAGGAAGATCTGTGGGTACACCCGAGTGTCTTGGTACTCAGACCAGCGTAACCTTTTTATGATTTGCAAGGTCAGTCAGCCAGCTCCTACACTCCTTTACCAACAAGGAGCGCGTGCGGACCGACTTTAGCGCCATGAGTGCGGCCTTGCTATCGGAGAAAAAGAAAATCTTCCTGTCACCGATATTGAGCCTTAACGACTCCTAGATCTCCAGCACGATCGCAAAAATTTCCGCTTGGAAAACCGTAGTGTGCTCGCCCAGGGCCTCACAATACGCACCAGCTCCAGACAGTGTTGCCATTCTGGATCCGTCTGTGAACCAGACTAGCCCATCCCAGGATCCCATCCTTCTCTCCATCCAATCCTCTGTAATCAATCAAGGGCCAACACCTGATTTATGTTAAGAATTGTTTCAGCAATTTGTTTAAAAAAAAAAAAATTAAAAAAATGTTAATTTAATTTTAATCCTTCAAAAATTAAATGAAGTCTCGAAACAAATCCCAGGGAGGAAACGTTGAAATAAAATAATAAGTTTATTTTAATTACCAAAAATTATAAACAAATTGAAGTTTAACTTTCACGAAGTAAGGCCGAAACAAAAAGAAAATGAGGGATAATTATTCTACCAAAGGGAAGCGTAAGCCAAAAGCACTTAAACTTGTTCAATACAAAATAAAAAAAAAAAATAATAAAGCCACTGGAATATATTTTAATAAGCGGCATGGTGAATAATTACACAAGATGCGGGAACCGATTTGAAATCGAGGTGACGTATACTTTAGATTTGTTTTTGACTGCAGTAGAACGTGGCACAAAATGAACTAAAAAGGGATCAATTGCGGTCAAATAAAATTCTTACGCTGGTTCCTCAAACCTTGCTCTAAAAAGAACCTCATTGATCAGGGCGGTTCTAATTTCGAGTCCAGCGAATTAAAATGAAAGAAAGACAATATTACCTTATAAGGATCGAACATTTCTTGAACTTTGAACACGCGTGTGCACTAAAAGCCAAAGCTAGGTATGGAACAATACCGAAAAATACCCAAACCATGTTTGCGCCGAAATCAGGGCAAAGTTGCGTAATATCATGCGTTTCTTGGGTGCACGGAGATTCTGGATTTTTCTGGGGGACAAAACGCGTCAAAATCCGGCTATAAAAGCATGCCCTTATCGAAGAAAAACCAGTCTTATTCTCAAATCCAGTTGCAGTAGGTCCTTATGGCCAAAACCAAAATTTTATAAGAAATATCAGTTGTAGCGGGTCACTATGCCAAAAATTAATTTAAAAGTTTAAAAATTTAAAATCTTAATTTTTTAGACGAGAATATGGTCTTCGTTGTGACCAAACCGAAAGTAGTGCCTTTCAGTTTAAGGGCTCGTGGAAATAACTAAGCAAGTAAGTAAATTCATGTCGTCGGTTCAAAAAGTAGGGTAAAGAAACGTTGTTGGATATTCGTCAGCCGTCGAGGAAAAGTAGTCAAACAGAAGCAATGAAGGTTTCGATGGCAAGTTCTGAGGTAACATTAAGCAATAGCCAGTAAGTTTAGTTTTAAGTCATAATGTGTAGATTGTTTGTATATTTGAAACATCTAACGTTGCCTGTTGGCAAGAAATTCATGAGTATTTCAGTAAAAGAATTCAGTGCTCAAATTAGATAGTAAGTTTAATTTAAATGATGAGACGTAGAGTGCCTGTATATTGGGAAACATTTATTGCTGTAGTATTCAATAATTAAAATAGTATCTCATTAAATAATTAGTGTTATCATACTTCGTATTTTATTTAATTAATTTACGGCGGAAAAGAATATTGCTGATTGAAATTATTTCATTATTCCATAATTGTTGACTGGCTAGTAAAATATAATATTCTAGGAAAGTTGCTACACTGAAAAAAATGCACAGTGTCTAATTAATAATACCAGTGTCATTTTATTTTAATGTGTCAGTTCTGATTGTCTGACGCTGTAGATACGAGGTCATATTAAAAAAATAAGCGAATAAAGTTAGCCACTTTAAAAAAGCTCCCTTTCAATTATTTTATTAAAACATCACTGATGTGGCTTACATTCATTTAATTATAATTAATATACCTGCGAATAGAATTTGCCCAAGTGTAAAGGAAATTCTTTTACGTCGAAATTAGGGTGTCAACACACTCGTACTGCGAACCCGGATAGAGATAATGAACAGAAGGTGAAGAAAAGGCAGAACTCAAAGTAAGTAAAAGGAATAGGGTAAATCGGCGTTCATTACACCTCCTTCGTAGGGAAGAGGAAGTTTAGCCCCTCGTGGAAGCCTATCTCAGGGACCATCACATCCCCTGGCATACCCAGGATTGTTAGGTGATTAGACAAGCCCCGCCATGGACCGCAATGGCCATGGTAGGAGCCAGTGTCTCTCCACATCACCGCATCAGCTAATCTCATGGCCGCTCTAGCCGCCTCGTGCCTCACCCTGATCAAAAATTATTAAAACTAAATTATATTAAACCAGATACTTCTGAATTAATGCCCTCACAACTTTCCATTGCCAAAACTCCAACAATAACAACGTATTTTCATAACAGCGACATTTTAGAACAAAATTTATCTATTACATATTTCATAGTAACTTTATTGATTTTATTTTTTTGGTCAAGCACTCTATTCAAAACTAAAATTTGGTTAGTTCAGAAATGTTTTTTTAAGTAAAATTTTTCAGAGAAAATTAGTAAGAAATTTATGAACTTTTTCAGACATACTGTATGTTTATCACCAATAATAAAAGTATTGCTATATTCGATGCAATATAAAAATAATAATTTTTAGAATTAGTTTAATATAATTTCAATCAATAGAATATATGCGCGTAAACTTTTGTTCATATATTTTCCTAAACGGAAGTACGGACTCGATAAAACATAAAAAAAATATTACTTGTAATGTAATCACAAGCATACACAGAGGAAACTTAAAAATGCTTACCGCCTAAATAAACGACTCCCTTCACAGTACACTAATTATACACTAATTACGCAGAACAGTGTATCTTTAGATCGGCTGTAAGTATTTAACAATGACCCCCTTATGAAAACTTAAGCTGCTTAAAATAAACAGTAATAGCGACTTTCAGGAAGCGATTATAGACAGAATTATTTAGTAAACGAAAACATAATTCAATTTATTTACATGCTCTAATAATATTCATAGAAACGATATCTTTTTTTAGATGGACGCATAGAAGAAAATGTAATAAGCACACTTACCATTGAAGCTCGGATAAGCAAAGGTTAAAAATTAAGGAAATAAGTTTATAAGGCTGTGAAAATGATACTCAAGAAAATAATTGATCTAAAAAGCGTTGATTTGTGATGATGCGCTCTTTTCATCATTTTTTAGATATAATAATATGCTTTTACCATTGTTTAAAGACAATGCTTTTACCAAGGGAGCTCGTGAGATACTTTAATCGTACGCGCATGTACGAAAGCGTGCCGTACTACAGTGCAGAATTATCCATGTCTTTACGGTACACTGAATTGCTTTCAGCGGTCTGGCAACTCAGTGGTCAGATACTGTGTTTGTGATACGACGGTCCGGGCTCGATTCCCGCCAGTGCCAAGCCATGTCTTCAATTTTTTTAAAGGTTATGTTTGTTTATTTTTTAAATAAGGGTTAGTTCGGGTTAGTTTTGTTAGGTTGAGCTCCGGAGCGAGTGGAGTGCATTGCATCAAGTGAAAAAAAAAAAAAACAAATATAAACATTGTGATGCGCGCGCCAACAGAAAGGTTTAAGACAGACCGCTGTCTGAGGACGCTTGTGTCGTACTATTAGTGGGTACATTGACGGGTCGTCAGTGCCAAAGCAGACGTCGAGCCAAGGAAAATCTAAGTAGAACTCCCTTAGATCGTCCCAGTTTGCAGAATTGTAATGCCAGATCTTGCGAGGCAATGGTGGATCCTTCTGTAGAAGTGGCAGTTCACAAATCGTTGTGATAAGTTTGTGGTCGGAAGTACCTAATAGCGGACCAACTGTAATTGTGTACTGGTCAGGATTGGTGGTTAGAAAAAGATCCAGGATGGCGGCGAATTCGCCCCTCTCTGAGAATTGAGTTGGTTCGTCTACAAGTTGAGTTAGCCCACAGCTGATAGCAAATGCTTCAGCTTTTCTACCTTCGTTGTCGGTCTTGTTGTGATGATTGAGCCAGTTGGTGTTGTGGGCATTGAAATCTCCCAGAACGATTGTTTCTGAATTGGGGTGGTCGACCTGCATTGAGCCAAAAGTCGTAGCTAGTATTGTAAGGAGCGTTGGTAGGCTCTATCGCTCGGGCTCGTGGCTTAAGTTCACCGCCAAGGGATTAACCAAGTTTATATGCTATCATAAACTTGGTTAATCCCTTGGCGGTGAACTTAAGCCACATGACGTCAAGGTTGTTCGGTACGAATGTTTCCTCGCGGTATTCCGAACTTATGTCTAAATCGGGTGTGTAAGTCGTAACCAGGATATAGGGGTAGTTTACTGTTGTTGTAGAACATACTTGTGTTTCTGAAAGGGCTAGTATGTGTGGTCTATTTGCTTGTAGATGTTGGTGTAGGTACCGAATTTATGTTTGTATTTAGGCCTCTTATGTTGCAGAAATCTATTCTAAATTGGTTCGGTATCTTTGGTGTCTGTGAAATACGGAATGATGTAAATAGTTTCTTTTCTTAGATAATGCTTTGTAGTTTGGGTTAGCTACCTTGAAAAGGGTGAGGCGGGGGTGGGCTTTTTGCTGAAAACCTAGCGAACTGTTCAAAAACCTAAAGGGCATCCGATTTTAAAAAAATTTCCTCTACAGCGATTAATTTTTTGATGTAATATTTAAAATTCTTAGGGAAATAAAGAACGTATGTTATTTACAAATAGAAATCATCAGAATTTCTTTTTTGAATATTTACTTTTTTGCATTGCATATATACATACATACATACACATTTAGATAACTAAATCGTGGTCTAAAACGCATTTTTTAAGACTAACTAAAGTTTTATCAACTCCCTCCAATCATCATTATAGATCTCCTGATCTAAATCCTTTGGACTATTTTCTGTGGGGATATCTAAAATAAAGTGTGTATAAAATAGATCGTCCAAAAAATTTGGAAGATCTAAAAGAACGTACAAGAACTATTGCAAGGAGTATATCTCCAGTGATAATACTGGCACTATCCAACATTTCTATGACAAAATGGGATTTTATCAAATCGTTAAAGACGGTCACTTCGAACATTATTTGCTGCGACCAAACGTATTATTTAATTAGAATAGTTTTTTTTAATTATTTTGTATCCTTGGGTTGCTGTTTAAAAAAGCGAAAATTGGAATTATACCTTATGTATATTACTTATTTATGGTAAGTAACAAATGCGTAACGGAAAGTAAAAATCGAAAGGTCCGAGCATTTTTCGAAAATATACGGGATTAGAGAAATATTTGCATGATTCCATTCCTTCGAAAAACCCTGTATGCATCTACACAGAAAAGAAATAATGTGTTAAAATTAGAAGATTATTATCTCTGTCAAAATTCATGTGGATTTTAAAAGCCTTAAAATCACGTGTCGGAATAAAAACGTGGAAAATATTTTTATAGTGACAGGCTAATCTATGAACTATTTTTAAAAAGTAAATGTAACCAATATTTCTTTTGAGTTTCCTAATGTTACCGGGACATCTTTTAAACACTTCTGACATATCTAAATAAATTTAAAACGAAAATAAATATGTTGCTTTGATGAACACGCGTATAGAAGAAGTAGAAATTGAATTCGACGAGATGTTTGAAATGCGATAATTTGTTTATTTCTTAAGGGATATTCTGGACGCAGTAAGACATAAAATATTATTGCATATTCGGATTCTGCGTCAAACTGCCTTTCCAATGAGGAGCCACAAGTTAACATTTGTTATAAAAATGGTGTCCCAGGAACTATTTGAAATAAAATCACCAAACCTGTCATGTGACGACGACAATTTTAATAGATTAACTAATTAGGTACATACATTATTCTATTAAAAATGTGAATATATATTATTATTCATTTTATTGAATGCCTTGTTTTTTTTAATGGCTTCTGAAATGCATTTTTTACAATATATGTCGGCTTGTGACCTCTTGTTGGAGAAGGCATTCAAAGGAGAATCCAACTATGTAAAAATATTTAGGGCGCTTTTCAAAAAACAAATTGGTATGACTTCTGGTTTGACCGGATGCTATATTTTGAGTGGTAATTATGTTAAATTATAGCAATTAAAAGTTTACCGTTTTGGTGTAAATGCAACATTTCAGACACATTTGCCATTAATGCTGGAGTGCCACAACTCTGTTCCTCATCTGTATTAATGACCTGCTGACCGAAACCAATAATCCTGTTTACAGTTTTGCAGAGGACAGTACCCTTGACTCCCAATTTAGATCAGAAAAACCTTTACCAGCGACTGTTTATTACAGCAGGCAGGAGCAGATTACAACAATTAATCAAGATCTGGAGAAAGTTTGAAGTTGGGGCGACAGGAATTTGGTCCAGTTCAATGCAGCAAAAACCCAAGCAGCCACGTTTACCAAGAAAGTCAATACGGCGGGCCGTGACATCATTAAGGCAGGATCGACCATTCCTTGAGCCTCGTCAATTGGACTATTGGGCAACATGTCTCGGCATGACCACATTGCTAACATCGCAAAATCATCCTTGAGGAAGCTTGGTGCGCTATTTCGCAACGAAAAACTATATATATACCGCAACAGCTGCTCTTGCTTTACAAAGCCCAAATAAGACCATGCTTAGAATATTGCTCACACATCTGGATTGCCGTACCTAAGCACACCCTAAAGCTGCTGGATTCCATTAAAAAGAGAGCTGTGCGTCTCATCGGTCACCCGGAGTTGACCTAAGATTGGGATATTCTATGTGGCTGAGACCTCCCTGTTCTACAAATATTTTCACGGCAGATGTTTCCAGGATTTGGCTTGCATCATCCCACCCCTAGGATAGTCACGACAGACGACAATAGCGCACCCATTCGTCGTTCAACTGGAAACACGTAGAACGGCGCTTTACAAGGATTCCTTGGCCTGGCGCCCTACATCACTGTGAAAGTCACTCCCAGGACATCTGTTTCCCTCTAATTACAACCTTCAACTAGTCAAGAATCGTGTCAATCAACATCTTTGCACACACATCGCTTGTCGAGTGCCATAGGATTTCCTTTTAGTAGAGTAGTAGAAAAATCCCAAATGTTACTAATTAAAGTTACAACACTAAAAGTTTGAAGATTTTGTGATTTTTATCTGAACTTCTATCGCTGATACTTCCAAGGTTCCTTTCAAAATGGCTTGACGTTCACAGCCCATTTACAAGAACATGCAAGACAGAACTTGGCCAAACCATATATCACAAACATTTCAATTACCTAAAAAATATCCCATTATGAAATTATATAAATAAGCTATTAACATAATTTTTATAAGCTGTAGTCATTATTTCATTCGAGAATTTGCTCTCCACAAATTCCAAATTGTTTTTCTTTTTGCGGAGACTCAAATTGATTTGAGTGAAAAGGAAGAGCAACAACATCAATTATTTTTAGAAGGAGACGTATCTGACATCGATGCAGAAGATGAAGATGAAATTGACGAAGACATCGAAACGCCTTTGAAATTTAATTTAATTTTAAAATTTTTTAGAAGAAACGGACAAAGAAGATAATATTCCTTTGATAACGAAGATAATATTCCTTTGATAAGCCCAAACTTAATGACAAAAAGAAAAGACTCAAAAACCAAATATTGGTTCCCATGCACCATATCATACACGCATCCAGATGAAACGTTACCACTTTTAAGTTAGTATTTCAAAATGTTCCTTGAGGAAATGATTGCAAATATAGTCCAAAAAACAAAATTTGTATTCAGTACAACAAGATGAATTATGAATAAACAAGATATTTGAGGAAGCATTCAAATATTATTTGGGATCATAAGGATGCCCAGTTACAGATTGTACTGGGACCAAAACCGATTTGAAAAACTTAGTAAATTACTTACATGTTAACGATATAATATAAGGGGATATATATATAACGAAAATATAAGGGGACTTGGGACCCCCGGCTTTACCATCTTGGCCGGGTGTGAAGGAGTAGAGAGGCCGAGGACATGTATCGTGATGTCCAGGGAGCTGCAGGGAACTCTGATACCACAACTAAGCTTCAGGGACATTACGGTGATCCTGCTGGAATACATGGTGAGTGGCACAAAACATAAGTTATTAATTAGTAGTTTATATCTTCCGTATGATAACGCGCAACTTCCCCCAACGGAAGAATTAATAAGGTTAATAGAATACAGTAAAGACAAAGGTTTTCCACTAATCGTGGGGTGTGATGCAAACGCGCATAATATCGTTTGGGGGAGCACTAACACTAACGCGAGAGGTACGGCTGTATTAGAGTATTTCGTATCGGAAAACCTTGAAGTAGCTAACGTAAATGCGGAACCAACTTTTGTGAATCGGCTTCGTCAGGAGGTTATCGATATTACAGTGGTAACTCGAGCATTTGCGGAAAAGGTAGTCCATTGGAGAGTAAGTAGGGACATAACTATGTCCGATCATAGAATGATCCGATTTGAAATTAAATCGGATAAGATGGAGAAGCCACTAAAAAGAATTCCAAGGGCAACAGACTGGAACAAATTTAGGGAAAGTCTGGTAATGTCCATGGGAACTTTAGGGCAGGCTATTTCATCAAAACAAAAACTAGAAATTGAGGTGGTAAAGCTAAACAGTGTAATCGTCGACTCCTATGAACAAGCGTGCCCACTTAAGAAAGCGAGCGCCAAGAGGCTGCCTTGGTGGAGTGATATTCTGGACCGTCTTAAAAAAGACGTGAGAAGATCACACCGCCACGCTTTCAGGGGAGGGCGGCAGGAGCTCTGGGATGTGTATCTGGAAGCCAGAAGGAAATTTAAAA
Organism: Pissodes strobi; assembly: GCA_016904865.1. Classification (NCBI taxonomy): domain Eukaryota; kingdom Metazoa; phylum Arthropoda; class Insecta; order Coleoptera; family Curculionidae; genus Pissodes; species Pissodes strobi. The sequence continues at coordinate 1,407 of MU192734.1, read as the reverse complement.
TCGAGGTCCGACGCAGCAAAAGAGACAGCTGAAGGAAATTCTGTGGAGAGATGGAGTCTCTCTCGGACTCAGCGCGTCTGCTTAAGCTGCTGGGCTCGGAAAGACAAAAAGAGATTGGCTCTCTGAAAACAGGTGAACAATGGACGGCGAACAGAGAGGAAGCGATAGAGCTTCTTCTAAAAACCCACTTTCCCGGAGAGGTACAGAATACCAACTGGGATGAGGAACTAGAGCCAGAGATGGACTGGAACCTTGCCCGCAGTGTGGTGACTGAGGAATCCATAACTTGGGCAGTGGGGGAGTTCAGTCCATATAAGGCAGGAGGGCCGGATGGAATTATACCCATGATGCTGCAGGCGGGCCTTGACACGTTACTCCCTTACTTAAAGAGAGTATTCGAGGCCAGCATAGCACTAGGGTACGTTCCACAAGCTTGGAGAGCAGGAGGATGTCGTCTTCATCCCCAAGGCAGGGAAGAGAGACTATTCCCATCCCAAGTCATTTAGGCCTATAAGTCTAACTTCATTTTTAATGAAGACAATGGAAAAAATCATTGACAGGTTCATCATGGAAGAGATCTTAACTGATTCTCCTCTACATGATAATCAGCACGCCTACAGAAGGGGGAAGTCGACTGAAACGGCTCTCCATTCTGTAGTTAGAAGGGCTGAAAAGGCAATAGAAAACAAAGAAATGGCGCTAGCGCTCTTCTTTGACGTAGAAGGAGCTTTCGATAAGGCTAAGACGAAAACTATCTGTCAAGCCCTCCAGGCCAAGAGAACACCAGTTCATTTGGTCAAGTGGGTAAAAACGGCACTGGAAGACCGAAAGATCAGCGCCACTCTGGGAGAAGTTCGCGTCGAGGCCGGGGTAAGAGGGGGTTGCCCACAAGGCAGCTGCCTCTCGCCACATTTGTGGTGCCTGGTGATGGACAGCCTCCTGAGAAGGTTAAATCTTGAGGGATTCTACGCACAAGCATATGCTGACGACGGGCTAGTAATGATCACGGGCAAGTTCGTGAGAACGGTCTGCGAGCGTATGCAGGTGGCGTGTCGGATAGTTCAAGGTTGGTGTGAGGAGAATGGTCTCTCAGTAAACCCAGGGAAGACCGAACTCATTCTCTTCACAAGGAAACGAAATCTAGCAGGTTTTATACATCCTATACTCTACCAGACGAGACTGAGCCTAAGTCAACAAGTCAAATATTTGGGAGTTATTTTAGACAGTAAATTGACGTGGAAGGCACATGTTGAACAGGTGGTGAATAAGACAACCGCGATTATGTGGCAACTAAGGAGAACGGTAGGTAGGAAGTGGGGTTTAAAACCTTACATCCTCCAGTGGCTGTACACTGCTGTGATAAGACCGAGGATTTCCTACGGATCCGTGGTCTGGTGGCCAGCGGTG